>JARBEQ010055422.1:0-41252 GCA_030265355.1 Tritonia tetraquetra | reverse complement strand
TGGCCAATTAATAAATAAGATTACAGATGAGAGGCCTCTCGGTACCGCGATCTAAGTGGCCGAGTCGTCTAGACGGCCGGGTTGTTCGGACGGCCATGTAGCCCGGATGTTACTCTAGCTTTTATTATTTATTTTTTCTCTAGTAAACACTTTTACCATGAAAGTCCTTTTTGTACATGATTTGAGGGTATATTCACAATCTTTGAAAGTTTTCCATAAAATAAAACAGACGATAAAAAATATGAAGTGCAGATTATTATTTTAGAGTTTCCAATTTTTTACAGTTATCATCAGAATACATATTTCTTGTTACAGTTAGTTCTTTGAAAAGGGAATTAATATGCTCTTATTGTTTTTGTTCCTACAGAGCTCTGAAGTATATGCCCCATGCTGTATTGAAACTTCTTGAGAACATGCCCATGCCCTGGGAGCAGATAAGGGATGTGAAAGTATTGTACCACATTACTGGCGCCATCACATTCATCAATGAGATTCCCTGGGTCATTGAGCCTGTTTACATTTCACAATGGGGGTAAGTATGACACATGTAACCATCGCATTCCCTCCTGTATTCAGTTTGTTATGGAATGAACACTATTTGTTGATTTGGTCTAACATTTCTTTAAAGTTATTAGTTTTACTAATAATTTATGTTTGATATGGAGATTTCAGATAAACGGTCGTAAAACGGCATCAGTTTTACTAATGATATAGGTTTCATATGGAGATTTTGGATAAAAGGTCATATAAAGTTAAAGTCCTCAGTTTTACCATATGAAGATTTTGGATAAAAGGTCATATAAAGCCCTGTTTTACTAATCTTGTATGTTTCATATGGAGATTTCGGATATACGGTCGTTTGGATCATGAACTTAATTCTTGTTAAGGTGTGAAACTTCTTGTCGTAATGCCCAAATAAATCTGCTAAGAACAAGCTTAGTATTAAAAGATATTTGTATTCCTTTGCTTTTTGTAGTGTTTTGATACTTTATTTGATAAAATGTTTCTCAAAACATATTATTTTGCAAACTCATTTTACATAATTTGTGACAATTTATCATTGAAATTTTTATTATTTTGTTTCAAGGGGAAAATTTTATTGTGCCCATTATTTCCATCTCTTATTAGATCAATGTGGATTCTGTTACGGCGAGAAAAGAGAGATCGTCGTCACTTCAAGCGTATGCGATTTCCTCCCTTTGATGATGAGGAACCTCCTCTTGATTATGCAGACAACGTGATGGAGGTGGAACCCCTGGAGGCCATTCAGATGGACCTGGATGCGGACGAGGACAAGGTTATCATGGACTGGTATTATGAACAGAGGCCTCTCATTGATTCGGTGTAAGTCATCGGTTGTTTTCGATTGTATTTCTTTTTATACTTTCTTTCTTATCCAGTTCCCTTTTACCATTACAGTACTATGAGACTGGATTTCTCTGGATCAAGATATTTAGCCAAGCAGGATACATATTAATCATATTGAAGTTGTCTTAACATTTTTATAAGGAATTTTATTCGTCCCAAGGATCTGTTGATTTCCCTTTTATAGATAGTTCCCATGGCTGAAGCTATTATTGCACTGTGATAAAAATTTAATCAACATGAAAATAACGACGATGAATCAGATACATTTTACAGAATGGAACATTAAAAAAATATTTGGAGCTTGATACTTGAAACATGCTCGATATGTCATGTATAAACATTTGTGCTGTCAGATTTGTATTTTTCAATCTTAGCCGTACACTGATTTGATTAATGCATTTTTATCTCTATGTTGTTTCAGGTATGTGAATGGCACCACTTACCGCAAGTGGAACTTGTCACTTCCCATTATGTCTGTGCTGTACAGAATGGCCAATCAGTTACTCACAGATTTGGTGGACAACAATTACTTCTACCTTTTCGACCTCAAATCCTTTTTCACAGCCAAGGCCCTCAACCTCGCCATTCCTGGCGGCCCAAAATTTGAGCCTCTGGTCAAAGATAAAGAAATGCAGTAAGTACTGGTCAAAATGTCCATATTTTGTTGTGATGTTTTTCTGTTTCATTCATTAATTTTAAAAAATTGTGTTTAGTAAGGATATGACAAGAGTAAGACTTGGAGATACAGTTGTCTCTGTGGGGAGTCAAGAAAAACATGCCTATTACCAAGTCCGTTTTTTGTTGTTCAATGATTCCATATATTTGTGTGTATTATGTCATGTTATACAATTGAAAAAAACCTTCTCCTCTGTGTTGCCAAGTACACACTTGGTTGCAGGCTTTGAAATGGCAATGGCCATTTATAAGTTTTTAAACACATCTTTTAAATATTTATTAGGTTAGTGCACACAAAAATGTGCTTATAAACAGAGTGCAGTCAGGTGAGTGCCCATAAAGGGGTAAATTTTCATAGTACAAATTAAGTTTCATGCCAAAAGCGTGCTTATAACCGGAGACTACTGTATTATATAGGTGTTTTTTTAATACACTTCTTTCTTTCTTGTCATTCCCTGGTTTAGTTTTCTGTGTTTGGCCTTTTTATTGTGTAACAACATGATTTATAAGGCATGTTTTCTTTAATCTTTCCTCCATTGATATATTTAGGTTTCATTTTTATGTGATTCTTGCTTTAAGGAGAATGAAGATGTTGTCATCATAAAAAGATATTATTTATATATGATATATGGAAATCAAATGACCACTTTTACAGTTTGAATTAAGTGGCTATTTGAATAATGTTTCTTTATTGTCATGAGAGATTCAATGGTAATAGATTGAAAGTCATATATGCACCTCTTTCTTCCAGGGATGAGGATTGGAATGAGTTCAACGACATTAACAAGATCATCATCCGCCAGCCGGTGAGGACTGAGTATCGGATTGCATTCCCCTACCTGTACAATAACATCCCATTCCAGGTTCACCTGTCATGGTAAGGCCTGTACCTGTATTGTCATAAATTCATATATCGTCGCAGTTGGATTATAAATGTATCGAGCAATGTTTGAAAATGTTAAAGTGCCAGAAAAATAGCCATAGAAGAAAAGTGGAATGTCGACAGTAGGAATCGAACCCACACTGCGGCGTACAACACCCCCTAGCCGGAGACGGGCCACGCTCTAACCAACTGAGCGAATTAGCCACCCCAGAAAAGGCAATCGTGCGCTCATATCGTCCGACACCGCCCACTGGTGTGAAGTCAAACTCCAATCGAAGAGAGAGCAACTTTATCCTTGGCGGAACAACAATAACAAACAGCGAGAGACGGACATGGAAACAGGATAGCTTCCTAGATAATGCGATGAAGCATTATAAATGTGCAAGTGCAAATTTTCTCATTTGTTACTTTTCAACCAAAAGACACCTTATTATTTGAAAAACATCCCATTTTTAATGGAAAATGGATCAGCCAATCAAAATGCTATACCATTTTTCCCACCTCTAATGTTGACAATTTACATGTACGTTTACATCGTAAGAAGAACATGGAAATTATCTTTTATGCATTTGGAATCTGACAGCGACGATATATTACTCTTGATGGTAGTATGATTTATTAGAGAAGTAGCATATTATAATGTCACAATATAATTCAACTCGGGCAGTGTGACTCATTGATTATTGATTCATTTGCATTTATTTGATTCATGTTTTATATTTTAGCATCTGTTTATTTGAAGACATTTTTGTGGTTCGTCTCTTTTGAGATGAATCTTATTTTGTGAAATGTAACAATTAATGACTATTTCAATATTTGTCAGTTTATCTGTAAAAAGCTTGTTAGTTTTACGCCCTTGGAAACACATTATCGGTCATATCAAAGGCAGGACCTCTGAATTATTGTCCCATCTCCGATAGGTTCAAAGGAAAAAAATCCCAACTTATTGGATTTCAAGAGGCAAAAGTGTTGCTGCTAAGTCACAAAGCTCCCTCTATTTATATCTATGTGATTATGATTACAGAGGTACTTTTTATCTTGTATTGATTACAGGTACCATGAGCCTAATGTGGTTTTCATCAAGACAGAGGATCCTGACTTGCCTGCCTTCTATTTCGATCCCCTCATTAATCCCATTTCACACAGACAGGGTGTCAAGGTATGGTAAACCGTGTTCCAATGTATCTTTCTAGAAGCAGAAAGTATGAAATGAAATGGAAGCCTTTTTTTTTTTTTTTGTAGTAGACTGTTGTTATTGACACTTGACATTGCCTAAGTCACAGTGGGCTGATCACCTGCTTGGTCTAATATCTTGATCCAGAGTAAATCCCCCTCATTGTGATAAGAAAGAAAGTGTATCTTTGTTCTCTGTGTTCAATTTTTGTCCATTATGAAATATGATAGAATTCACTCAAAGTATGTCTCCATCTTTGTGAATCATCATAGTCAATTGTTGATGCTTCACTCTTGTATTTTTAGTTTCTTTTTCATGAATCAAGTTTTCATAGGACCGTCCACTTACTATCATACATATTTTTTAAACCAGGTCCCTGAGCCAGCGTTGGATGATGATGAAGAATTTGAGCTCCCTGAATTTGTCCAACCATTTCTTCAAGACACGCCTCTGTACACCGATAACACGTCCAATGGCATTGCATTGCTTTGGGCTCCAAGGCCGTTCAATTTGAGGTCTGGAAGAACCAGGAGATCCATTGATGTGCCCCTGGTCAAGTGCTGGTGAGTGAAAATTGAAATGCAATGAATAAAGTGTCACTTTTCCAGCAGAAAGTCTAAAAAGCGGAGGAAGAAAATGCACATTGTGTAATTTTGAAAAGTTTTGCCTTTTTTCAAAATTGGTCGGTTGCAGCTATTGATCGATCTTATAACATGAATGCCATTCGTTCATCTACCTATTTATTTACTGTGGTGTAATGATACGTTATGTGGATTTGCAGTGTTAGGCATATTTACAAGGCCTTTTGCATCTAAATTAGTTGAACTTGAACTTATAATAACTTATAACGCAAAATGAAACATATACCCAGTTTTCCTACTCGCTGAACAGAAGTTTATTGTTCGCTTGTAAGTTCAAAATTGAAGATTTATCAAAATAATCTTATTTGTTTTATTAAATGGAATATCTGATTATGTTGATATCACCATATGTTTTATACATGTTCACTCTCTCTATATTGTTTTTTTTTTTTGTGTTGATTCATTTCTACAGGTACCGAGAACACTGTCCAGCTGGCATGCCAGTGAAAGTAAGGGTGTCGTATCAGAAATTACTCAAATATTATGTCTTGAATGCCCTCAAGCATAGACCACCAAAAGCACAGAAGAAACGGTAAGGGATACGAATTATATGATTGATTTGGGTTATATTCTATTACTACTATCTAAGCCGAAAGGTACTGAAAAGGTTATTGATAAAGAAAGAATGACCATCTGAGCCTGTTAGAGAGTTGTGAGGGGACGTCCCTAGTGTTAAGTCACTTACCCCAGGATGTGTACAGGATCTTTCTCTGGACCTTTTAGGGTTTCTGGAGATTTGGCATGGAATCTTTAATATGACCTTTCTCTGTTGAAAGGGGCGTAAAACTTCAAAACTGTTTTAGAGAGCTGTGATAGTTCATTCTTGTGTATTTGCTGGTCTGCCAAGTCCTCTGTTTTTGAGTCATTTCACATGGCCTGTTTTCACCATTTTTGTTGAATAGGCTGGGTTTTATTTCTCTCATATTTGTTCCTTTGTCTCTTTATTGGTGTTCTTTTTTTTTTTTTACTGTAGTCTTGTCCTTCGCAGCGTTTAGAGTTGGCAGTTTTGACATGCCTGTATTTTGGTGGGGTTTTTTGTCCTCTAAGAGCTTTGTTTTAATGATTTAATGTTTGCATTTGTGCAGGTATCTGTTCCGGTCTTTCAAAGCAACCAAGTTTTTCCAGACTACCCAGCTGGATTGGTTAGAAGTTGGTCTTCAAGTCTGCAGGCAAGGTTACAACATGCTCAACCTTCTGATCCATCGTAAGAACCTCAACTACCTGCATCTGGATTACAACTTCAATCTCAAGCCTGTCAAAACTCTCACCACCAAGGTACGCTACATGTTGTGGGTGTGCGTATCTCTGCTAATTGTTTTTGTGTCATTTTTGGACTCGTGATATTTCATGTTTGCTTTGATTATTTGAGAAATTGTCCTGGTTATGTTTTGTTTTTTCTCTTAATTAGTTTTCTTTCCCTGCTTATTTGAGAAATTGTCCTGGTTATGTTTTGTTTTTTTTCTCTTAATTAGTTTTCTTTCCCTGCTTATTTGAGAAATTGTCCTGGTTTTGTTTTGTTTTTTCTCTTAATTAGTTTTCTTTCCCTCTGTTACCGTACTGTTTTTTTTTTAAACACTGATGTGCTCTTTTTTTTCTCCTCAGCGTTTTAGAACTTTAAATTGAATTATGAAACCCAAAAGGTGGTATTTGAATCGAATTATTTTCTTCATTTTTTCAGGAACGTAAAAAATCTAGGTTTGGTAATGCCTTCCATCTGTGTCGTGAGATCCTTCGTCTGTCCAAGCTCATTATTGACAGTCATGTCCAGTACAGGCTGGGCAATGTCGATGCCTACCAGGTAAAGACAGATGTCATTAAAAAAAATTCTTTAAACCTTTGGATTTGTGTATGAAGTGTTATAAATAATCAATTACAGGTAACCATTTTGCACCTATGCGACCGTCTCTGACCAATCGGAACATAAGTCAGAGAGCTTGCTTTGATGTAGCACCGTAAACCATCGAGGGTCATTATTATGACCTGCTACGCTTACCAGCTTCAATCAGCAATATCTCAGCAACCGTTTAACATGTCAGAATGAATTTAGTGTCATTGAAAAGAGGAATTGCTGCCCTTGGTAAAGATACCAAAATCTCGTTGTTTGAGGCCCACCCATGAAAGGCACACCAGATACCTGCCATAAATGCAGGTACCCTGACCGCCAAACATGACTGAACACAGAGCAAGATACTCTTTGGATCAGACAGTCTCAGACAAGCAGGTGATCAGCCCACCGTGTCCATAACTCTTTGCTGGCACCGTGAGAAATACACTGAGCCGTATTAATCAAAAACAGGCCAATAGAATTACTTAACCATTGTGGATACCCCCTCAGCTATTGATAAAAACTGTGAGGTTCTACCACTCTGGGCATAAATCTCTCATTGTATCAATTCCGACTTTTGTTCCACTTTATCAGAACTGGTCACATGGTGCGTGTTCTTGTAAAAGTGATACATAGAAATTATCTGAGTACTGTAGACTTCGAAAGTAAATTTTGAAATTATTATTATTATTGTGACTATGTAGTGATGTGTTGCATTCTACTTTTAAAAACGCCACTTTTTGTGATCCAGAGAAATCCAGCCTCATAGTACTGGCCCTACACTGTAATGGTAAAAGGGAATTGGATAAGAAAAAAGAACTTTTTGTGATTCCTCACCTTCTTTCTCCTTTATCATATTCTAGCTTGCTGATGGCCTTCAATATGTGTTTGCCCATGTGGGTCAGCTTAGCGGAATGTACCGTTACAAGTACAAGCTGATGAGACAGATTCGTATGTGCAAAGATCTCAAGCATCTTATCTACTACAGATTCAATACCGTAAGTCGTTCAGTTGTGTATAGCATGATTAAGATACTCGATGATCATCAATCTACTTTCTTTGTTTTCTGTGTCAGTAAAACTTGTGACATGATTAAGAGAAATAGGGCTTGTATTCATCGTTTCTGTAGAGTGAAATCTGTCGTCAGATATTGTCCCTGTTTTGGATACATGATTTTTAAAAAATATATTTTATTGCAGACCTGCTAAGTCCTGTTTTTTAAAGGGACCATCCTGTTTTTCAGTCATCAAACGGCGAGTTTTCACGACCTCTTTTGAATAGTCCGGTTTTTCACAATATTTTTCTTGTGTCCTGTTTGTTTTTCTCATAGTCTTGTTCTGTTTTACTTCGGTTAGGGTTGGCAGGTATTGTTATTGTGTGGTTTAAGTGCTCAATTAAGAAAAGAATGAAATCATTTGATGATAATCCTGTGTTCTATTCGTCTATTCAGGGCCCTGTAGGCAAAGGTCCAGGTTGTGGAATGTGGGCCCCTGGGTGGCGAGTTTGGATGTTTTTCATGCGTGGCATTACACCACTCTTGGAGCGCTGGCTCGGCAACTTGCTGTCCCGTCAGTTCGAAGGTCGACACAGCAAGGGCGTGGCTAAGACTGTCACCAAGCAGAGGGTAGAGAGCCATTTTGATCTTGAGCTCAGAGCTGCTGTAAGTATCTTAGAATCATGTTTTTATGTAGATCTCACGTGCTGTGTGCTATCTTTAAAACTTTGCACGAATGTGTTGTTGTGTTAATGAAATCATGTCCTATCGGAGATGGACGATAAACTGGAGGTCCTGCCTCTGATGTGGCCTGTTGTGAGTTGCCATGGGCATAAAACCAACAACTTAAAACTTTTTTTGTATTGTAGGCCATATTTGTCTTTCTAGAATGTGATGTAAAATTGTTAAATATATACAATTTGTAAACATTCCCAATTTCATGGCCCGTTGCCAAAGGTGTAAAACTAACGAACTTAAAACTTTTCTGTAGTGAGGGCTATATTTGTCTTTCTAAAATGTGATGTATAATTGTTAAATATTGTATTTGTCAACATTCCCAAGAGATGTGATTTAAATTTCATGGCCGTTATTGGGTTAATAGTTGTTTTTGAATATGACTTGTTGACTTATTTTTCCTTTCTGTTGATTAGGTGATGCACGATATCCTGGACATGATGCCGGAAGGTATCAAGCAGAACAAAGCCCGTACCATCCTGCAACATCTGTCAGAAGCTTGGAGGTGTTGGAAAGCCAACATTCCATGGAAGGTTAGTAGGCTCTAAGCTATGTGTTTTCCAGGCCTTGCTTGCTTTCTGTCTGTATCATTCATTTCTTGGTTTATCTTTCGGTGTTAGATTTGATCTATGTTAAATAGATATCCTCCCCTCTCTATTGTGACTTCTTTTCTTTTCATCAACTAAAGTCATTTCTCTTGCATGATGAGAAAACATAAAATGTTACATCAAAATCGCTGATCAAGTTACATATTTCTTTTATTCAGTCTTACAGCTACTAAAACTAAAACAACAATGTCGAAACATCTCCAGACCTATCAAGTTTTTTAACAGGATTTTCCGGTTTTTAAGGCATTCTAAAACTTACCAAAATGGTCTGTTTTTACCATTTTCATTTAATAATACTATTTTTCCACAATGTTTTTTCCTCTTTCTCTCCATTGATGTCCTGTTTTTACCTTGATTCGGTTTGGCAGATCTGTCATCTCTTGTAATTTGGATGTGATAGATCAGTGCATCTCTGCTCTGACTTGACACTATTTTCTGTTATGATTTGATGTAGCTAGATCTAATACAACATTGATAAAGATAGTAATGTGGTTGTCTTTTGACGTTGTTTCAGGTACCTGGTTTGCCCATTCCCATAGAAAACATGATTCTCCGCTACGTGAAGGCCAAGGCTGACTGGTGGACCAACACATCTCATTACAACAGGGAGAGAATCCGAAGGGGTGCCACGGTCGACAAAACAGTGTGCAAGAAGAACCTGGGTCGATTAACTCGTCTATACCTCAAGGTTTGTATGAAATGGTGTCTTTTCCCCATCTCCGTAAATCAAGGGTTGAGAGTCTAAACAGTATCATCTAGAGTAGAGGTGTGTGTAACCTCGCCACCCTGGGTTTCGTCTCGCCTGTTTCGTTGTTTGCTGCACTGCATTTTTCCCCCGATCTATGAAAAGTAACAATCCTCGAACGAATCACATGTCAGGGGTTGTACAATTATTATTTTGGTGTTTATTGCAAGGAATCTGTTGCTGTGTAAATTCACAGGTATTGGTTGTACTTTTTTGTTTGGGGTTAGGCCCTAATAAAAGACAAAAAGAAAATTCAAGAAAATGCCAATAGAAAAAGTGAATGAAAATATTTCAAGTGGCTTATTTGGTCCCGTCTAAGTATCCGAGTGCAGGGTCCTGTCAAAGTTTTCAAGTAGCAAGTCGCAGAGAACTAGGTGCAGTTCCTGTGCAAATCTGTACGTTGCGCACCTGAAAATGAGCATAAAGTTGCTAAATTCATGAGTATACTTGAATACCAATTTTCACAGGTAATGCCCAGGCCTAGTCCACAGGTGGCGAATTTACAAGCCTGGTGAGATTAGGACAGGTGTTCGTCCCGCTCTCCACTGCTATACCAGCTTTTTTGCAGACTCCACTCCAAGTTATATGTTTTAATGTTTGTTGCCTCGGTTTTTTTTTTGTAAGCTGAGGAAGGGTTTTAACCAGAAACATGTTTCTGTCTTCTTTTTTTTTTTTTTTTTTTTTACCATTTCATTTATTCTCATTGTCATGATGTGTTTTTGTGTTCTGTAGGCTGAACAAGAGAGACAGCACAATTACCTGAAAGACGGTCCGTACATCACGGCAGAAGAAGCTGTTGCCATCTACACCACCATGGTCCATTGGCTGGAAAGTCGGAGGTTCTCTCCCATCCCCTTCCCTCCTCTCTCCTACAAACACGACACCAAACTGCTCATCCTGGCCCTGGAAAGGCTCAAAGAGGCCTACAGGTGAGTAGTTCATTCTGTTTCCAGGTCACCAAATGGCATGGCTAACAGATTTCTAGATTATCGATCTCTTCTTTGCATTCAACAGTTGTTTACAGTCTGATTCCAGTAAATGTTGTGAACTGTAACGTTTTCCCATTGGTCATCAGTAATGCCCCATGTCTATGTCATCAATTGATGTGTATAATGTTTTGGGAAAATGAAAATGTTTTGGATATTTAACTCTTGAAGCTAAACTATTTTATTGAAAATTTCGCTAGATGTGAGAATTTTTTGTTTGTTTCATTCATTTAGTTACATTTTTGTGTCAAAGAGGAAAGGTATTCTATGTTGTAGGTCTTCATTAAAAAAGAATGTTTTTAATTTTGCATTTTTCTCCCAATGTTTCCAGTGTGAAGAGTCGTTTGAACCAGTCACAGAGAGAGGAATTGGGTCTGATAGAACAGGCCTTTGACAATCCCCACGAGGCTTTGTCTAGGATCAAACGTCATTTGCTGACACAACGAGCTTTCAAGGAGGTGAGCAGTGTTACTATGTTTGTTAAATGGGAATAAGAAAGGAACTGTGTACTACTTTTAGTGTTTTGTCCAACAGACAGAGTTAATGTGCTGCTCATAATTATTCAAATCTACCATCGTTATTATTGATAAATTAAATGTTGAAAAAATACATTCTTCCTCCTTTGCTGGGATTGATTTCGTGGTGTACTTCCATTTAGTTATTCTGAAATGAAATGATGACATCAGAATTTAAATGAGTTCAAAATTTTTGAATGGAAGAATGTTTTCATGATTAGATGAATATCTGATCTGTTGTTGTAACAGAAAGCTTTCTAAAGCAACTGAATAGAGAGGGCGTCAAGGATGATCATTTTGTGCTAAGGGGATTACAGTTATAATCATAGGTACCACTCTTCCGCCATTTAGTGGAATTACGTTGTCCGCTAAACCTCGGCTTTAACCCCTGGTATCGATAATTCTAGTTTGTTTTTAATATTATTCCCCTTTGTAATTGCTTTTGAGAAGTTCCTATATTTTTTTTTTAATTGGCCAGTGGCACCTATGTTTGATTAATTCAAAATCTTAGGGTCTTGAAAAATTGTGAACAAGGATGACATTTTTCTTCATTCCACTAATGTTCCTCTCCATTGATTTCATTGCATGTAGGTGGGTATTGAGTTCATGGACCTGTACTCTCACCTGATTCCTGTGTACGACGTAGAACCGTTGGAGAAGATCACAGACGCTTACCTCGATCAGTATCTGTGGTATGAGGCAGATAAACGACGACTGTTTCCCCCTTGGATCAAACCATCAGACTCTGAGCCTCCTCCTCTTCTTTGCTACAAATGGTGTCAAGGTAACGAGTCATGTTATGAATATTCTAGTTGTTTCTTTGTCTATTCTTTCTTTCTTTATCAATGACCTTTAGTACCTTTCAGTGTAAGGTTTATGTGTGGTACACAAACTTTCGCCATTGATCCCTATTCAGCGACATCCTCTTTGCCCCTACGAGCCTAGATCCTCTCTTTTTTATTATTTCTGAAATTGCATCCTGACACATTTTCTTTGGTCTCCCTCTAGGTACTTTTTGTATTTGTATTACGTTTTCTTGTTCTCTCCAAATATTAAATGTTTTTTTTAAGGATAGGTTTAACATATTTTTGCACTTAGTAAAGACTTGACTACTTAATGGTTTGACCATTGTTTGACTTGTTTAAAAAAAAATCTTTTTATAATTTCCAACGTTTGCTTCAAGCTTTGATTGGCAATCATTGTATGTTTTGTTTACTCAGTCGGCCATGTTTTAAATGTATTACAATTAATACCTGGGCTCTGTGCAGTAATGCGGTAGCGTTTATGGGAAAAGAGATTTTGGTCTGAATTCAGATTATACTTCATCTATTTTGCTTAGGTAGTAGCAGTGATTTGTTATTTTTGGAAGAGCAGTGATTTGTTATTTGGAAGAGCAGTGATTTGTATGTATAAAATGTATTCTTTTCAGGCATCAATAACCTGACAGATGTTTGGGATACGGCCGAAGGGGAGTGCAATGTGATGATGGAGTCGTGCTTTGAGAAGATGTACGAGAAGATTGATCTGACCTTGCTCAACAGATTACTGCGTCTGATCGTGGACCACAACATTGCCGATTACATGACGGCCAAGAATAACGTGGTCATTAACTACAAGGATATGAATCACACCAACTCGTACGGAATCATCCGGGGGCTCCAGTTTGCCTCCTTCATCGTCCAATTTTATGGCTTGGTCATCGATCTTCTTGTCCTGGGTCTGCATCGGGCTAGTGAGATGGCCGGCCCTCCCCAGCTACCCAACGACTTTCTGACATTCCAGGTAGGGAGATCATGGGTTGTATAGGTAGCAGGGGGCATCATAGCGGTGCTGCAACGCACTCGCTTTATGTACAGAAGGTCCTAGGTTCGAATCCTGGCAGTGACATGGGGATTTTTTTCTCTGGGTTTGTACGACTTTGAACTCTTTGGGTTCTTTATGGATCACATCCTATCAGAGACAGACTATAAAACAGAAGTTCTGCCTTTGATATGACCAATATTGAGTTTCCAGGGGCATATAACTAACAATTTATGACTTTCTTATATAGGTATAAATCAGAGGTCTGGCCTTTAATGTAACTTATAATGAGTTGCCAAAGAGGTTTAAACCTAACAATTGTAAAACTTTAAAGCTTTTCATCTTGGAATAATTTCTAAGTTAATGTAATATATGAAAGTAGAACTGTTGTTTGTTTAGATATTAATTTAGTTCAATGTTTTTCATTCTAAATGAGATGCAAATTTATTTTCTCTTTGCCTTTCTTACAGAACGTTATTACAGAGCAAGCCCATCCCATTCGACTGTATTCAAGATACATTGACAGAATCCACATCTTTTTCAGGTACAATATATTCTTTTCTTCTGAGGAATACTTTGATTGTGTAATTGTTTCATCTAGAGTGTGGAGCAATCAATGTGTGGAGCACTCTTTATGTTGTCTGTGTGATTGAGAGCAGATTTGTAAATGATTTTTAGTTGTTACTTCATTGTAGATATAGTATTAATGAGTGTGGTTTAGATGCATGATACAAAATAACAAATATTGTACCAGTCAAAGAAGACTCTCTCATGAATGATCATCTGTGAAGTTTGTTGGATCCATTTTGAATAAGCCTTTTGGGACAATGGAGACCCCACTGGGAAGGAAACTCTTGTGGCGTGGAGGACCTGCGACGCACAGCTGCCTTCACAGGAGAAGTCGGCATGTCCATTTAAGCGTTCTAGAATAAGAATATGCCTTTGGATGTGCTTAACCTTAAAAGATGTGACTTAGACTTGATTATGATTCAGGGTTTGAATGTGGAGAGGGAATAACAGAAATCTGTTTTGAGTAACTAAGGACAGAACAAAAGTGTATATATACCCATTTCTAAACTGAACTGGCTATATGATAAAGATAAGGCTGTAGTATGAATCCACTTGTCTGTGACTACCAAAGATTGTCATTTTGAAGACATTGATGACGAACAGTTTGACAGTCTTTAGTTGACGTATATTTTTGGCTTACAAAATGTTTTTTTCTCAAATTCTCAATGCGTTATCAATAATCTGTTCAATTGAAGCAAGTTTACAATAATTTGCTAAGACAAAAATATTTTAAAATGTTGAGTATCAATGAATTATTATATCCTTCAGATTCTCTGCGGAAGAAGCTCGCGATTTGATTCAGCGCTACCTGACAGAACATCCTGATCCCAATAATGAGAACATTGTTGGCTACAACAACAAGAAATGCTGGCCAAGAGATTCTCGAATGCGTCTCATGAAACATGACGTCAATCTGTAAGTATGAGTGTTCTGTAAATGTGTTCAGATCCATTTGCTTTAGCTGTGAAAAGCATAGCATTTATATAGCCATTTATCCACAAAGTTCATTATGTTAAATGCGCTTTACAATGTACCGTTTACCCCAGCAGGCCATTGTCCTTAAGTCCATGAGCTCCCATGTGGAGTATACATCATGATTTGATTGCTTTTTGTTTGATGTCATTCAGCCACTAACATATTAACAGATTGTTTTAAACGAAAGAGAATCTTGTACAAAACTGGTTCATAAAAGTTGGTGTTAAAACAACAGAGTCTTTTGTCTTTCCCGCTGGCTTTGTCGTTAGATTTTGTGGCTCTCTACACATGATCAATGAAAAATATTCTTTCTTTCATATCACTTTGTGCACTACTTTGTGGTGACAGGAATGGGAAATACGATCAACACATATTTCAAAGCTGAAACCATATATTCAGGCGTTCTCAAAATTTCAATGGTATTAATAACTATTATTCATAGACCTGTTTTTTTTAAGAGCCTGTCCTTTTAATGTGTGTCATTTTTCAACTCATCAAAATGGCCTGTTGCCACTCGGTTTTTTATTGAATAATTTGAATAATCCTGTTTTTCACAATATTTTTTTCCTCCTCCTCTCTATTACTACCCTGTTTTTCTGTAGTCTGATCCTGTTTTTACTTTGGTTAGGGTTGACGGGCTTGATTTCATGTTTCTCCCTCCTATGATTGTCTTATTCAGGGGCCGTGCTGTGTTTTGGGACATCAAGAACAGACTGCCGAGGTCTGTGACAACCATTCAGTGGGAGGCCAGCTTTGTGTCCGTCTACAGCAAAGACAATCCAAACCTTTTGTTCAACATGTCAGGCTTTGAGTGCCGCATCTTGCCCAAGTGTAGGACACAGCACGATGAGTTCACACACAAAGACGGGGTGTGGAATCTTCAGAATGAGGTGAGGTGGTGGTGCTCTTACGGCTGTGTTGACGGTGCTCTTACGGCTGTGTTGATGCAGCACAATTGAGGAGAACTTTCTTTCATTTTTCTTATCTAGTTCCCTGTTACCATTACAGTGTGGGCCCACTCTGGATCAAGATACAAGTCCAAGCAGGTGATCAGCCCACTGTGACTTTTTTGTGGTAGGAATTAATTTTGCCCGGACAGCTGCCTTTTAGCTTACTCTTCTTGATTTCCAACTGCCAAAGTGCACAACTTGCACATGGGACCTCCAAATTTATCGTCCGGTACCTTTCACTTCAAAGGCTAGAACCATACCTCTGAGCCACTGGGACCCCTTTTAAGGAGAACAAGCTGCTTAATTAGATGGCGTTGTGCTATTTAGAGTAACTTGCTCACAGCAAAAAATGATCTAACAGCAACAAAGCTGTGTTGGGTGGTAATTTAAACAGGAATGTTGTTGGGTCATACGACTTATGATATTGCTGTCATCAGTTTAGTGGTTAACGGCCGCAGAAATGACCTTCCTGTGTTGATAGAGCCCTAAAACACCAAAAAACAAACAATTAGTAGTTAAAAAAGGCGGGCTGAACAAACCAGTTTGGTTGGAATGGAGAAAGATTACTATAATTTTTTTAAGTATTATTTTATTCATCAATTTGAAATAATCTCTTCTGTAATTTAGGTGACGAAAGAACGTACAGCACAGTGCTTTTTACGTGTTGATGATGATTCCCTTGGAAAGTTTCATAACCGAGTTCGTCAGATTCTCATGGCCTCTGGATCCACCACTTTCACCAAGGTAGGGTTGTGTAAAGCAACATAGCATTAAAGTATGGCAGTGATCATGATTTTCCTCAGATCCGAGGAAATTCGGGATTTTTACCCCTGATATTTGTATTTCCTTGTTGACGTAAATAGCGATCGCTACCGCGGGGCGACAACAGTCCCGATGAAATTTCCTCCTTTTTGACTTTTCCTCATTATGATCACTGGTATGGGTGCAAGATTGCCAGCATCCGGCCAAATAAATGACTTGCGGTCCAATTGAACAAGTCACCTGACTAACTATTTAATATAGAATGTCAGCCCTGCAGACTTTTCGAACTATGCGCTGGTGCTTTGCAGGCTTTTGCCCCCATGCATTAAATTTGGAGCATTGTGTTCCTTGGAGAGAGCAATACCAGACTGATGAATGGAGAAAAGCATCCCTTTTTACATTTTTGATCAATTAAATGAGAATTGAGAATGTTAAGTGTAATAAATATTTGTAATTTGTCAGGCCATTTTTTCATGTTTATTTAATTTGGTTCGTTCAACGATGATATTTAAGCAGTACTTGAGTTTTCTGGTGTTTTTTTTTTTTTATATTAGAAAAGATACTTTTTAGCATTTATTTTTTATCTCATTTCGCAAATCAAATTTATTATTACTCCCGCGGTTTGTTTTAAAATTTTTAGAATTTTTTAATTTTTTTTCAATAATCATACGTATACACTTATAAACATATGTATCAAATAACTACATACAGGCATACGTATATACGTACATACATGGATATACATAAAGGATAAGTCTACCTTGATAATTTTTTCATAATCTTTAAGAGAATCAAAATCTTAAGTATGTATATATGAGAGCCTACGATTTTGATTCTATTAACAATTATGAAAAAATTTATCAAGGTAGACTTATCCTTTATCACAGATTATAGTTTTTCTCAGTTTGTTGAAATTACTTTTGTCTCCTCACATTGCAATATGTATTTTTTGCTCTGTCGTAGATTGTGAACAAGTGGAACACAGCCCTGATCGGCCTGATGACTTACTTCCGAGAAGCCGTGGTCAACACGCAAGAGTTGCTGGATCTGCTAGTCAAGTGTGAGAACAAAATTCAGACCCGAATCAAGATCGGGCTCAACTCGAAGATGCCCAGTCGTTTCCCGCCCGTGGTGTTCTACACCCCCAAGGAACTGGGCGGACTAGGTATGTTGTCCATGGGTCACGTTCTCATCCCTCAGTCGGATCTGCGATGGTCCAAGCAGACGGATGTCGGCATCACCCATTTCCTGTCTGGCATGTCTCATGATGAAGATCAGCTCATTCCCAATTTATACAGGTAGGAAATTTGTTGTGAACTATGTGTTGTTTTCTGTAAGTTATTATAAGTTATCGGTTCCGATTAGGTGGGAAATAAGTCAGAATTTATATCTTTCTTTCTTATCCAATTCCCTTTTACCATTATAGTGTAGGGCCAGCACTATGAGGCTGGATTTCTCTGGATCAAGATATTAAGCCAAGCAGGCAATACAGATATATTGGTAGCATTGTTCAAGCCTCTTTCCAACGATAGTAGATTTATCCCGATAGGTTGAATGGTTGTAGAGATGTTGATGAGGAAAGCTGGTCACAATAATGACCCTACAATGTTTTTTTCGGTACTCTCTGGAAAGCGTATTGTCTGACTTATGTTCCACTTTGTTAGATGTGGTCACATATAAGTAAAAATGGGTTTTGTATCACTCCGCATCAGACTTTTTTCTCTCTTTCAGCAGCTTTGATTTATTTAACAAAAAGTTGTTTTCTTTCTCTTTTTTTGACTTTCTTATCCATCTCATTTTGTCTTTGAGCCTTTCTGATTTGAAGACCCAACTATGTGTTATCAGTAATTTAAATTTGGTTTTCAAGGTTTTTCCCACAAAGGTCACAGTGGGTTGATCACCTGCTTGGCTTGATATCTTGATCCAGAGAAATCCAGACTCATTGTGCTGGCCCTACACTGTAATGGTAAAAGGGAATTGGATAAGAGAGAAGAAAGGTTTTTCCCTGAAGCATGTCCTATTTTTCATATATATATTTTAAAAAATTTCCATTGTAAGATTAACATTGATGTGTTTTGAAATGGACAACTTGAATTTTTTTCCAGGTATGTGATGCCGTGGGAGAGTGAGTTTATCGACTCTCAGCGTGTGTGGGCCGAATACGCCCTGAAACGACACGAGGCAAATGCACAGAACAGACGTTTGACTCTAGAGGACCTGGAGGACAGTTGGGACAGAGGAATCCCTCGAATTAACACCTTGTTTCAGAAAGACAAGCAAACCCTGGCTTATGACAAGGGCTGGAGGGTTAGAACAGACTTCAAACAGTATCAGGTAACTTTAAACACTACCTATTTTTAGACTAAGATTAAAGTTAACTCTTTTTAAAAATTCATTGATTGAAGACTCTTTGCTCACCAAAGATTCTTCATCCCAGTCAGTCTTGGGCGAACCATCTCAATTGGTTTTAGATATCATTGAGTATTTGATTGAAATTCAGCCTCTGATATAATGTTAAGAAATTTTTAAATAGAAAAGTACTGATTTTCTTCAAAGAACAATTTTCCATTGTTTATCTTCAAGACAGTTTACACTTTAAATACAGCTTGAATCGTATACAATTATCCTGGTTGTATTGAGAATAGGTTGTAAAAGGCCTTCAAATGAATATTCACAATATATAACTATCTGGTGGTTATTGATAGTTTAAGAGTCTGATCCAGAAATGAACATAACAAAGAATTTCCAAAGGCTTAAGTGGAGAAATGATGTATTTTAATTTTAAGGCGCATCGTAACTGTAAGCAATTTTCCTTTCATTAACAGGTACTTAAACAGAATCCATTCTGGTGGACCCATCAACGCCATGACGGAAAATTGTGGAATTTGAATAACTACCGCACAGACATGATTCAGGCTCTTGGAGGCGTGGAGGGAATCCTGGAACACACGCTGTTCAAGGGAACCTACTTTCCCACCTGGGAGGGTCTTTTCTGGTGAGCTCACAAATTTACTCACACAGTCACCATATAACATCACATCATAGCCAGATTTCCTTGATTGTGTTCTAAATACACAAATTGCCTAAGTTGTATACAGTGTAATAATAAAAAACAAAAAATCAAAGTAAAGTATTCCGTATATGGGTTTTTGTTGTTTACAAGTTTCTCTCCAACTTATTATAAAGAACAGCTTTCCCTGTGAAAACAATGGAAAGTAAGTCGGGCAATCTGGATATATCCAATTCATTCTGTCTCTTATCATTTCCTGTTGTAAGGTTCATGTGAAGTCTCAATCAAATCATGATTCTTAAGGCCCCTCAAAACGGAGTGACATCACATCTCCCTCACATTCTCATCACTCTCTATAGTCTCTATAACTCACAAACAGGAGAAAGGGACGTACCTTGTGCGCCTGAAAGGGTGTTATAGACCTTGTGGGTCTTCACTGACAAGTGAGGGAGATGTATCACTCTGGTCAGGGACTTATTTAGAATTTTCCAGAAAAATAACTTTGAAATAATTGGGCTACACGCAGTGTTATGTTTTTCATATCGCATGACAGTTTGTAGATTTTGTTGACAATTGTAATGTAAGAGAGATGTAATTCTTTGTTCCATGCTTTCAGGGAGCGTGCCAGTGGATTTGAAGAGTCAATGAAGTATAAGAAGTTGACCAACGCCCAGAGGTCCGGTCTGAACCAGATTCCAAATCGTCGATTCACTCTCTGGTGGTCTCCCACCATCAACAGAGCCAATGTGAGTAACGGGAACAGAATTTTAAAGTTCTAACAAGTTTGAAGTTTTATGCCCTTTTCAACGCTTAAAGGTCATATCAAAGGCAGTTCAACAGAACTTGAGAAGGTTCCACGTTAATCTCCAGGGCAGTGCCATGAAAACTCCAGAGAGAAAAAATCGTGCACATGGCGAGAGTCGAAACTTGGTCCTACTTATCAAGTGACTTAACACTGAGCTTTTTCCTTTTCTCTTAGAATTACTTTTAAAAGAATTTAAGGTAGTAATGATATTACGTAACCTGTTACTGATTGTTCTCAATTTTTAAGAATTGAATGTTGGAAATCTATGGTAAAGCTTGATGTTTGCCTTTGTTGTTGTCAGGATTTTGATAAGAAAAAGAATCTCAGATACTTTGCAGTTTAAATAAACTTTAAAATTTTCAATCTTAAAACTATGGTTTTCTTTGTTCTTCGTTAGTGTCATGAATTATATTTAATTAAAGTAAACTTTCATCCAAATACATACTTTTTGTGGTAACGTGTTTTGCTTCCCTCCATCCCCAGGTGTATGTGGGTTTCCAGGTACAGCTGGATCTGACTGGTATTTTCATGCACGGCAAAATCCCCACCCTCAAGATTTCTCTCATCCAGATCTTCAGAGCCCATTTATGGCAGAAGATCCATGAGAGCATTGTCATGGATTTATGTCAGGTATAGTCTTGGAGTTGTCTGGGTTCTTTTCTCCTCAGCTTTTTTGGTCGTATAATCTCTCTCATTTCCTTTTATCTCTTAGATAAGTGACTTATATTCAGTTAATCCATGCTATGTCTTGTTTTTTTAAGTAAAATAAAAAAGCTATGTGTAGAGAAATGATACACTTAAAGTTGTTAGTTTTATAGCACTGACAGCTTACTAACTATAGGTCATATAGGGATCAACGCCTTAAACTGAACAGTACTTTAAAGGGTTTTGAGAAAGAAAGAAAGCTAGGGATCCACTGGGCCAGAGCCATAAAAACCTGGTGTGCACACCTCTATGCTTCGACATCCCCAATAAGATGATCTCAGATGGTGATTAGTTAGTAGCATTGGTAAGAAGGCAAAGTATAAGAAATAAGTGAATTTCAACAAAACTTTTTAACCAGTTGATGGAGTAAAACATTTGTCTGGAAACAGTGGCCTATTGAACTATGTTATATTGGAATGTCTACCACTTGTTTGAAATGAATAGAATAATGGTACTGTATGACGTAGTGGATTGTTTCCCATTAGCTGTGGAATTGACCAGACAGAGTTACAAAGCTTGTTCAGATTTCCTTATATTTACATATCATCGGTGTTGCAAGGAGACAAAAAAATATACGGATCAAAGAGAGAGAACATGTGCAGAATGCTTGTGTTCTATTTCTCATGTTTACATTTGAATATAGCTTTGACATTACAACAAGTTGTCTTGAAGGTCGGGAAAAATCTCCATTAATTTTTTAAAGCCGTTTTCGAAAATCCTGACTTGGGTGGTTTGCTTGCGACACTGATGATGTTTCTGTCGAAGTCACCGATTGTTGTCAGCTATTTATTTTTGTGTTGATTTTGTTTGCAGGTGTTTGACCAGGAGTTGGATGCCCTGGAGATTGAGACCGTCCAAAAGGAGACTATCCATCCACGCAAGTCGTACAAAATGAACTCCTCATGTGCAGATATCTTGCTGTTTGCAGCGTACAAGTGGAACTTTGCCAAACCTTCCTTGCTGGCAGACACAAAGTGAGTCATTTCATTTACTGGCATAGATTAAAACGATTCCTCTTGGTGATTTTGTCAATTCATTGATAGTGAGGGTGTGTTTTGTTTTGTTACCCACAGTGCAATGTACCGTCAAGCAGTGTTGCGCCCTGCTTCACAATGCTGGAAAAACTCTGACACTGTCGGTTAATTTTCTCCTTGGAACTCGGTGAAAACCTATATGCCACTCCCCTGATCCTATTCAGGTAGGTGGGATCAAAGAACCAAGTCCTATCGGAGAAAGACAATAAACTCGGAGGTGTACGTTGCGCACTTTAAAGAACCCTTGGCAATTGAAAATCGATAAGAGTATGCCGTAAGGCGGCTGTCCGCAAAATTAATTCCTACCACAAAGGTCACAGTGGGTTGATCACCTGCTTGGCTTAATATCTTGATCCAGAGAAATCCAGCCTCATAGTGCTGGCCCTACACTGTAATGGTAAAAAGGGAACTGGACGAGAAAGAAGAAGAGTTAATAAAGACTTATTATTTGTCCGTCAGTTTGTTTGTTTGTTTGAAATGGTATTCAAGCGTAAGGGGTGTAAACTGATAATATTAACCTTTGAACCTTTCGCCACAGAGATATGATGGATGGCAGCACTACCCAGAAGTACTGGATTGACGTCCAGCTGAGATGGGGAGACTACGACTCGCACGATGTGGAAAGATACGCCCGATCCAAATTCCTGGATTACACCACGGACAACATGAGTATCTACCCGTCTCCCACTGGCCTGCTCATTGCTGTAGACTTGGCTTACAACTTGCACAGGTGAGACAAGATGAAGACAGTTTTACACATTATCAACCTATAAAGTACAGAGTGAAGATCCAGAAAGTCTATAAGATCCGTTTGCGCACACAGAGTGCAACCGTTTTCCCTATCTCATGAGTTCTATAGACTTTCTCTGGCTTCACTGAGTGAGTGATGAGAATGTGAGAGAGATGAGATGCCACTCTGTTTGGAGTCTTACACAATATAGATTTAGGTTATGAAGTTTACTGTTTTGATAATTTCACCCCTTTTGATTCAAAGGAGTTATCTTCATTTTACAGGGCCGTAGCTGATAGGCACACAGTGGGCTGATCACCTGCTTGTCTGAGACTCAGTGATCTGAAGAGTTTCCGGCTCTGTGTTCAGTCGTGTTCTTTTCATGTGTGAATTAAAATGAACAACAAAATGTGTCTGACTTTAATAATGAAAATAATAATAATAATGATCTCATTATGATTGTGCTGTAAACAGTATTGGAGAAACTCGGAGCAAATTGGTTTGTTGCAACAACTTAACTTGACTTGAGTGTTGAATTATTAGGTTAGTGTTTGTATTTTTTTGTGCCTAATTTCTTCTATTCTACTCTTGTTTGGTTGACAGTGCGTATGGTAACTGGTTCCCCGGAGCTAAACCCCTGATCCAACAAGCCATGGCTAAAATCATCAAGGCAAACCCTGCCCTGTACGTGTTGAGAGAGCGTATTCGCAAAGGCCTGCAACTCTACTCCTCAGAGCCCACTGAGCCATACCTGAGCTCCCAAAACTACGGAGAGCTCTTCTCCAATCAGATTATCTGGTTTGTGGACGACACCAACGTCTATCGTGTTACTATTCACAAGGTGAGCAGCAGTAACGTTCTGTTTTCTTTTTAAAATTAATTTTATATTTATATATAAAAATCATATACAAGTATCCAATTATCAAAGTACAAAAAGTATGTCTTTAAGAGCCTTTAAGGCTCATAGGGCCGGAGCTTGTCCCGGTTTCAGTAGCCAGAAGCGGACAAGTGACAATTTGTCACTTTCTCGATAGGATGCTGGTCTATCGCAGAATACTTTCCCAAGACTCGTTTGAGAATTGGTACCCATTTCTACCCCTGGGCCGAGTGAGGCAAACAGAGTAAAGTTTCATACCCAAGGAAAAAACAAAGTGTCTGAAGCCTGACTCGAACCCACAACCCTCCCCACGAAAGTCTAGTCTAGACCACCTGTCGCCTCCATCCAATGAGAACAATGTAAAGCTGATTATGTTTGATTTTTTCAGATGAGGTTTCAATACTTTTATTTTAAAAGACTTGTCAGAAACATTCAAGTTGCAGGTCATGATATACAAATATATAAGACATTTTGTTTACCTATATAATGTTTTTGTTTCTATTTCCCAGACCTTTGAAGGTAATCTGACCACCAAACCCATCAACGGGGCCATCTTCATCTTCAACCCACGTACCGGCCAACTGTTCTTGAAGATTATCCACACCTCTGTGTGGGCCGGTCAAAAACGTCTGGGTCAGCTGGCCAAGTGGAAGACTGCAGAGGAAGTGGCTGCCCTCATTCGGTCGTTGCCCGTGGAGGAACAGCCCAAACAGATCATTGTCACACGTAAGGGAATGTTGGATCCCCTCGAGGTGAGTGTTGTCTCGGTGTTTCCATTCTCTCACTCAAACTGTATGTCTTTTACATCTGACATGGGAAGAATGATAATAACATGTAGGCTATGCAATTTGTGTCCAATTTGATTGATAAGATAAGGTTTTTTATGTTTTACTGGTTGGGAAGAGATAAGCTTATTATTATTTAAGATTGATTTTTTTAGGGTTATTCTTTTTTCTAAATGGCCACCTTTATAACCTATAATGTGTTTCCAAGGGCGTAAAAATCACAACTTTTTTCTCACTTATTCTGAATTATTTTCAAAGAATATGAATTACATCCACACAATTTTATAATTGTTATTTGGACATATATGATTAATTGTTTATCTTTCTTTCTTATCCAATTCCCTTTTACCATTACAATGTAGGGCGTTTATGCGAAGGATAATCTATCATTACTTGACTTGTATATTTTGTAGGTGCATCTTCTGGATTTCCCTAATATCGTTATCAAAGGAAGTGAACTCCAATTGCCATTCCAAGCTTGTCTGAAAGTGGAGAAATTTGGAGACCTGATCCTCAAGGCTACAGAACCTCAGATGGTCTTGTTCAATCTCTACGACGACTGGCTCAAAACAATCTCTTCTTACACTGTAAGTTTTTCAATGGGGAGACTCACAAATTTTATTGTAAATAGTATTATATTAGACACTTAACTCTTTAACCCCGTGATTGATTTCCATAGTTTGACGGAATTAAAAATGTCAGACAGTTCATAACAGGAAGGCACCACCTTTCTATCTCATATAACTAGCTTGTTTGTACATATAAGTGTGCAATGTTATATATCAAATTGAAGGTAAGAGGACAGAGAATCAGAATATGAGGGTTTAAAGAGTTAAGAGAAAACGATAGAGGTATATCGATTAAGATGGCTGGAATGATCATAGAATCCCCCAAAGAATATTTGAGTGCAAAGCTACAGGAACTGAACCCACGAGGCAGGCCTAGGGCAATGTGGACAGAGGTTATCTCTGATGTTATAAAGAGAACACAAATGACTTTAGTTGATGCAAAGATGTAAACCTGACACAAATCTTAACTGGGAAATGATAAAGAAAAGAAAAATAAGTATAAAAGAATCCATTGGGTCATAGATAAAATCGAGTTTATACCATTGTTCAGTATTATTTTTTTAAAAATTAGGAATACAAATAAGTCGCAAATTTTCGAAACAAAATTAAATGACATTTTTTTTGTATTCATCAGTTGTTGCTTTGGTTTCTCCTCTTGTTTAGGCATTCTCTCGTCTGATTTTGATTCTGCGTGCCCTGCATGTGAACAATGACAAAACTAAGATCCTGTTGAAGCCGGACAAGACAACGATCACCGAGGCACATCACATCTGGCCGACATTGTCTGACGAGGAATGGATTAAGATTGAAGTCCAGCTCAAAGACCTCATTCTGGCCGACTACGGCAAGAAGAACAAGTACGTCTTAACAAGCTGCATTGGTTGAAAGAAGATTTAGTTCTTTTTTTTTTTTTTTACAATTGTTTCCCAAGATTATTCACTACCATTTTTGATGATAAAGTATTATCCTCACAGTGGGTTGATCACCTGCTTGGCTTAATATCTTGATCCAGAGAAATCCATCCTCATAGTGCTGTCCCTACACTGTAATAGTAAAAGGGAAGGAAAGAAAGAAAGTATTATCCATGCTTCAACGGAATAGTGTGAATTGTTTTGGAGGTTTTTTTCTCCCCTGGTGGCTGAGCACAGGAAACATGAGATATGTTATTTTTAATCGTGTTAGGTTGGTTCTTGTTTGAAATGTATTTGAATTTCCAAGATATTCTGTCCACTGTATTACAATTTTACAATTAATTTATTCTCATCTTTATTCAATCTATCAGCCGTTTACCGTATGACCTTTAAATATGATTTAGGTTTTATTTTCTGCCTTTAAAACCTATAACTATTTACTATCTCTGCCAGCG
The DNA here is from genome assembly GCA_030265355.1 of Tritonia tetraquetra. Classification (NCBI taxonomy): domain Eukaryota; kingdom Metazoa; phylum Mollusca; class Gastropoda; order Nudibranchia; family Tritoniidae; genus Tritonia; species Tritonia tetraquetra. The sequence goes on along the minus strand of JARBEQ010055422.1, from coordinate 15,165 downwards.
TGAATGTGAGCTCCCTGACCCAGTCGGAAACAAGGGACATCATCCTGGGTATGGAAATCTCAGCCCCGTCCGCACAGCGACAACAGATTGCCGAGATTGAAAAACAAACCAAGGAGCAGTCCCAGATGACGGCGACGACCACGCGCACCGTCAACAAACACGGAGACGAGATCATCACATCGACAACGTCAAACTACGAAACGGCCACCTTCTCCTCCAAGACAGAGTGGCGAGTCAGGGCCATCTCGGCCACCAATCTGCACTTGCGTACCAATCACATTTACGTCAGCTCTGACGACATCAAGGAAACGGGATATACTTACATCCTGCCGAAGAACGTCCTCAAGAAGTTCATCATTATCTCTGATCTCAGAGCTCAGGTAAATTGGTGATCTTCGGACTGTGTGTGTTGTCAGCTTTGGTCTTTCAATTTAGATTTAATTTTTTGCCTAAGGGTGTGTTTACTCTTGGATTAGAGAAGTAGTTAAAACAGACAGTTAAGAGCAAAAAAAATAGAAGTAATTTAATGAAGATGGTGTGGGTATGTAAATAGAATGAATGAGCAGAGAATATAAACCTTTAATAACCTAAACCACGAGGTAGACCTAAGTGGACAGGGGTCATCTCTGATATTGTAAAGAAAAGAGAAATAACAAAGTTGATGTAAAGAAAAAAAGTCTATTGATTCAGTCAATGTTGATAGCTTTTTGTTTGACATCACCAGTATACCTGCCTAGTTCGAGGACTATAATAAGGTTTTACTGTTCTTTCTTATCCAATTCCCTTTTACCATCACAGTGTAGGGCAGGTTTTACTGTATGTATATTAAATCTTTGAAGAAAACAGACTCTCATGACATTTTGATGGCTCTAATTGTAATTTTTTACGTATCTATTTGTGTGTAGATTGCCGGGTACCTGTATGGAGTGAGCCCCCCAGACAATCCACAAGTCAAAGAGATTCGATGCATCGTCATGTCACCCCAATGGGGAACACATCAAACTGTCCATCTGCCAAATCTACTACCAACCCATGAATACCTCAATGTAAGTAAACACTTGTAGTGGTGGGTGCCACCCATGGACTGTGCGTCTTTCCTAGTGGTCTATGGGTGGCATTAGTTACCTAGTTACCGTTGATTTGTTTGGAGCCGTTTGGTGGGTGCTGAAAAAGTTCTACGGGTTGAAATGTAACGCCCTTTTTAACACATAAAGGTCAAATCAAAGGCAGTTCCAACAGAACTTGAGAAGATTCCACGTGAATCTCCAGGGCAGAGCCTTGAAAATCTGAAAGGACGAGAGAAAAAATTCCACAACGGGCGGGACTTGAACCCCGGTCCTCCGCGTCGAAAGTCTAGGCGGCTTCTTTCTTTACCAATAACCTTTTTAGTACCTTTGGGTGTAAGGTGGGAGTATATTGCGGATAACAAAACCGCCTCCTATGAAACTCTGGACATATTTTGTGTGATTATTGGTCCCTGCTATCAACGTGTTCCCGTGTCATTAATAAATAAATAAATAATATGCATCACTTCTATAGCGCCCATATCCATCAAGAAGATGCTCATTGGCGCTGTACAATGTTCAATAACAAGGGGGACAAAAATCATGAAAACAATTCATACAATCCAAGACAATCACATCATACACGCAAGGAACAGGGCACCCAAAGATGTCGACGTCAACAAAACACACCAAACCAGAAACAACGACAAAACACAAAAGCAATCCTCCTAAAGTACATAGTATCATAAAATCATTGCCAAAAATAGCTGAGTAGATTTAGTTCCATTGACTCATTGAAGTTGTTTCTGACGGACAGGCTAAATAATATTTATTATGAGCTCAGAAACTGCAACTGCAACGAGATAATTCTGTTTGCTGTTACCCCGACACCGAACCTCCTTTTAAAAAAATATCTTTCTCATGTTTGATGTATCCTTTGTCCTTATAGGAGATGGAGCCCCTGGGTTGGATCCACACTCAGCCCAACGAGCTGCCCCAGCTGTCCCCACAGGATATCACCACCCACGCCAAAGTCATGGCCGACAACCCTGCCTGGGACGGGGAAAAGACAGTGGTCATCACATGCAGGTAAAGGGAGGGAAGTCACCATGACTGGAAGGGCTACAACCTTAGTGGTAGTGCTATGGTCCTCCCATTTAGTTGGCAGGCGTGTCCCTTTTGTGGCAATTGCTGGAATACCGGTAGCCAGAAAATAGCTGGTAGTAAGTGCACTCTCACTGTAGGCTGATCACAAGCCAGAAAATGGCTGGTAGTAAGTGCACTCTCACTGTAGGCTGATCACAAGCCAGAAAATAGCTGGTAGTAAGTGCACTCTCACTGTAGGCTGATCACAAGCCAGAAAATAGCTGGTAGTAAGTGCACTTTCACTGTAGGCTGATCACAAGCCAGAAAATAGCTGGTAGTAAGTGCACTTTCACTGTAGGCTGATCACAAGCCAGAAAATAGCTGGTAGTAAGTGGACTCTCACTGTAGGCTGATCACTTGCTTGGCCTAATATCTTGATCCAGAGTAAATCCGCCCTACACTGTACTGGTAACAAGGTAAGAAAGTGTACTCTGTAACTGTACATCTTTCTTTATCGATAACCTTTAGTACCTTTCATTACAACCTATTGATATTTTGCTAGTAAAGTATACCTGTGAAATGGGTTTGTCCTCAATCTCGATCCGTGGGCAAAAATAAAAAAATTCAGTCAAAGCCTGATGCCATCCCTGCATGTATGGATGTGGACTTGTCGATTATGTCCACTTTTGATACACAGGTCTTTTTATCTGAGCCAGAGCCTAATACACTTGGATAGACTTTATTACATTTGTTTGTTTTTTTAAAAGTAAAAGTAAAAGCACAGCACTTATATATAGCGCATATCCACGAATGTATAGTTTGCCCCTGGCAGGCCATAACACTCCTGTATCCTTTTCAACTCAATGAGGAGTGCCTTACCTAAGGGCACAGCGCCTGAGTGGTTACCCGTCCAGATAATGATCATGATCAATGTAGCTTGACCACGCTGACCTGTTCAGCATGCTAACTGTTCGACCACCGTCTACAGTCTTCGTTTGTCTTATCCAGCTATACTCTATTTTTTATTAATCGATTTAACGTGAGGTAATCTATTGAATCTGACTTCAACATGCAAATCATTATAATCTTCTTTTTCTCCCCTCAGCTTTACTCCTGGTTCGTGTTCGTTGACAGCCTATAGATTGACTCTCAGTGGTTTCGAGTGGGGACGTCAGAACAAGGACACGGGCAATAACCCCAAGGGTTACCTCCCCTCTCACTACGAACGTGTACAGATGCTGCTGTCGGATCGATTCCTGGGATTTTTCATGGTGCCTGTAGAGAACTCTTGGAATTACAATTTCATGGGTGAGTAGTAATTGGAGAAAACCTTACACCGAAAGGTACTAAAAGGTTATTGATAAAGAAAGAAAGAATTGTTAGAAATAGTTAGGAAATAACTTGAATAATTCCTTTCCTAATGCCTGGATCCAACAAAATATATTTCTCCCCTCAATTGAATGATGTGGATCACCAATGAGTGTTAATGTGTTTTCTTCTCTCTTTCACCAGGTGTGCGTCATGACCCCAACATGAAGTATGAACTCCAGCTGTCCAACCCCAAGGAATTTTACCATGAGATCCATCGGCCGTCCCATTTCCTGTTCTTCAGCCAGATGGAGGAACACGAACAAGCAGGGGCTGACAGAGAGGACCTCTATGCCTGAGTTGTCTCTCTATGCCTGAGTTGTGTACATTGATTGTCAAGTTTTGGTGGGGGATTTTTGTTCCCTTTCTTTTCTGATTTTTTTTTTTTTACTCAAATTTGTGACTTTTTGAATCAGGTTTTCATGTTTCCAATATTTTAATGAAAAAGGGAAAACAATGTACATATATCTGTCAAAATTTTTACGCCCAATTTTGTTTCATTGTACTTTTATAATTTGTAATGATATCGTACTACAATAAGTTGGTTTTTTTTGCAAGATATTTTGTAAATTTTGATTATGTTTGAGGCATGGAGACTTGAAATGCTTCAGTGAATTATGTAAAAACGAAGAGAAAGAAGAAAATTGACGTGTCGAAGTGGGGAATCAAACCCCGGCCTGCCGGCCCGGCCAAACTTTTGGAGCGATATGAGGAAACCAACCTTTACCATTGAGCTACCACCACTTCTCAAATTAGAAATCTTCAGCTAAGATGAATGTTTTTGATTTTTTTTCTGTCATTTATGATGTGATGAACTTAAATCACAGCCAAGTTGCATTATAATGTAGTTAACTTGTAAGCAGTTTTCAGCTTTTTAGAAGTGTTTTTTTTCTTCAACTTCAATGTCCTAGCAATAATTAGCAATAAAGATTAAGTTTGAATTTTTTCGAAAAGGAACAAAATCTGGACAGCTATATTTTTGATGGGTAGAAATGTATGGTTGTATTCTCTCCCGTATGCAAACAACTTATGGCCCTAAAATCATCAACCATTCATTAAATTATATTGTTGCTGGGATGAGGGAACTGATACAGTTCTTTAATAATTTATTGAGTTCTCATTGTAAGTTTCAGTATGTAACACATGATTCCATTGGTATGTTGTATGTGTACTAGGTTTATTTCAGAGCTTCAGATGAAATGTTTCTTGATTCTAACTTGAAGGATTGGTTACAATTTTAAGTTAGAAATACTCTATAGTAAACAGGAGGTGTTGATGAATGCATAGAGAAAAATATGGAAGGGTGGCCTGAGGTTTTTCTAAATTTCTGCCCATTCTTCTTTCTTCTTTGGTATCCAGTTCCCTGTTACCATTACTGTGTAGGGCCCGCTCTATGAGGCAGATTTTCTCTGGATCAAGATATTAGGCCAAGCAGGTGATCCGCCCACATATGCCCACTCTTCTTGTTATTAAAATGTCATGCTTATTTTTCAGTTTGCTGTCAATACAGTGTTTGAAAGTACGGTTTTGTGTCGTTTACATCCAAGTGATGTTACCATGGCTATCACATCTATTTCCATAAATCAACTATTTTTTTAAATATCGTGTCTACAAATCATTGTGTGGAGAGGAAAAAGAAAGTGAGTTTGGATGAGACCTTGTAGTATGGTGTTAATGTCAGTATGACCTCAAGGCATATGTGTCCGTATGACCTCAAGACATATGTATGCCCAAATGTTATTGTTATCTTTTTCTTTCACTGTTTGACTCAAATAAAATGGAAGAAATAAATGATTATTTGATAGAAACTATTTTTTTCTTGATGTAGTAATTCATTTTCTTTGGTAGTTGAATATTGATGACTTTTTACTATTTCTCAAGTGTTTCAATCTCTGGTTTGTCTTGTCCCAAAGACTAGTCTCAAGCAGATTCAATGGGGTACATTATTCCTTCTATATTCACATGTCCCAATGTGACCCATGAGTGTTGCAGGCGCCTCTTCCTCAACCTTAATTTGTTTGAAGCCGTGTGGCGGGTGCTGAAATGATCTTTCTGTGTTGATAGAGCCCTAAAACAACAACAAACATGTCCCAAAAACAAGTAGCTTTACTTGAGTAAGGTTGGAAATACTAGACAGAAGTGAACAATGATCAGCCGTTTAAACAGTCAAATTCACTTACAGCGGCTCCAATCCTCATATCTATATAAATGGGCCACACAGTGTCGGTTCACAGTGTTGGCTGTGAGTGGTCAGGTCATTTGGCTGTGTTAAGGTCGCTGATATTTTCCACAGTGTTAATAGTATAAATGCTTAAATACCCATTGAGACGTTGCCAGGACCATAGGCAAATTGGTGAAGACAACAAAGAAATCTGCATGATTTCACGAGGCTATAGCACAGCTTTGTAGCCGTGGTTGGTGGTACATCTAATCTCTGAGCTAGAAACCTTTGTGCCGTGGTTCGGCCCCAAATAGAGTGGCATCACATCTCCCTCGCATTCTTGTTGCTTTCTCAGTGAAGAACTAGAAAATCTATATACCTTATTCGTGCACACAGTGTGTTTGTTTCCACCTCTCCTCATGACATTCTGTCTTCACTGAGAGAGTGATGAGAATGTGAGTGTGAGGGAGATGCGACGCCACTCCATTTGGGGGCTTTGTGTTTTGCAGGCTCTAAAACTTGGTTTCATAACTCGGTATAAACCTATTTGCCACTCCTATGAAGGTAGGTGGGATCAAGAACCTAGTCCTATCAGAGACGGACAATGAATTCAGAGTGCAAGTTGTGCACGTTGGGAAATCGAGAAGAGTAGGCCGAAAGGCCGCTGTCCGGTCAAAATTAATTCCTACCACAAAAAGTCACAGTGGGCTGATCACCTGCTTATCCAATTGAGAAGAATAAGGGGGCTAACCGCGTAATTTCTGTCATTATGTAGTCCAGTATTGGTAAACTGCTGACCTCCCTTGTTTAGCATTATTTTTGCTATAATGCCAGCTTTCACTTTGTCCCGTTGGAAGTCGAGAAGAGTAGGCCGAAAGGCTGCTGTCCGGTGGTCAAAATTAATTCCTACCACAAAAAATAAAAGTCACAGTGGGCTGATCACCTGCTTATCCAATTGAAAAGAATAAGGGGGCTAACTGCGTAATTTCTGTCATTATGTAGTTCAGTATTGGTAAACTGCTGACCTCCCTTGTTTAGCATTATTTTTGCTATAATGCCAGCTTTCACTTTGTCCCGTTGGAAGTCGAGAAGAGTAGGCCGAAAGGCTGCTGTCCGGTGGTCAAAATTAATTCCTACCACAAAAAATAAAAGTCACAGTGGGCTGATCACCTGCTTGGCCTTATATCTATTATTTAATTGAAAAGAGTAAGGGGGCTAACTGCGTAATTTCTGTCATTATGTAGTCCAGTATTGGTAAACTGCTGACCTCCCTTGTTTAGCATTCTTTTCACTATAACGCCAGCTTTCACTTTGTCCAGTTGGAAATCGAGAAGAGTAGGCCGAAAGGCTGCTGTCCTGCTGTCCGGTGGTCAAAAGTAATTCCTACCACAAAAGTAAAAAGTCACAGTGGGCTGATCACCTGCTTGACCTTATATCTATTATCCAATTGAGAAGAATAAGGGGGCTAACTGCGTAATTTCTGTTATTATGTAGTCCAGTATTGCTGACCTCCCTTGTTTTGCATTATTTTTGTTTTACCGCCATTCTCTTTATAACGCCGGCTTTCACTTTCACTTTGTCCCACAGTTGGCAGCATAACAAGGTTTTACTGTATATTATTTACCATTAATATAATATTATATAGCCTACTTATAACAACACACGTTCAACATGAAAAGACAGAAGTCAATCATCATATTATATTTTAAATTTTATTTTGGTACATCATAAAAATATGCAAAACACAATATTCAAATAAAGATTGAACCGTCTTTGAACAATTTTCAATGACAAAATGAAAACAAAAATGTCAAATAAAAAATATATGTTATCAATGACAGAATGAAAATACAAGTAGCGATCTGTGTGTGAATGATTACATTACCCTCGAATGTAAAAAGGAAGAAAGGTAGAGACGAGAAAGCAAACAAACAAAAAGGATGATGGATTCGATAAAAGAAACCAAATTGCATGTTTCAAAATATGAGAGAAGTTTATCTTTAACTTTTAACTCAAATGTAAAATAATTAAAAAAAGGCTTTCAGCCACAACTTTCTCAGTAATAATAATAATAATAGTAATAATAATAATAATAATAATAATAATAGTAATAATAATAATAATAATAATAATAATAATAATAATAATAATAATAATAATAATAATAACAGTTTACAAAATAAATCTTTTAAACATTTGTACATTTTACATTCTCTATAATATATATAATATATAAATAATTTCTTTCTGACAAGAAAAGATATAAACCAGAACAGTAACATCCTTGCACTGTCTGAGGAGGAAAGCAGTGTACCAGATCCCTGAAAATGTGTCGTTCTTCTATAGTTACTAAAGCGTGGCGAGCCTTTCTGGCCTGCTCTGTATTTAATATAATGTATGTCCTGCTGTCCTCTGGATCCAGTTTTGGAGATGCCAGTGACGACAGAATCAAATAAAACGAAACCGGACAGGACTATCATATCATCGGCAAGGTCACCTGTTGAAGAAGTACGGGGGGAACAAGGGGTGGATCGAAACACAAACAAATGGATGGATGATTTACTATCGGCAAGGATGAGAAAAAGAGCAGATGCCTAAAAATATTTTTTTTTAAACAGTAAGAAACAAAATTCTCCACTGGTCCCGACAAAAACAGGGGAGATCAGGAAAATGAAAACAAAAACGAAAATAGCAGTAGCCGTTTGGAAAGGTCTTAAAAAAACAAATTGAACGTGCCCGTACATCTGGTTAAAAATAGAAATCTGGGTGCTTGCTTGAATTGTATTTCGGAAATTTGGAAATTGAAATTAAAATTGGAATTTAAAAATTCAGAAAACGCTTTGGATCAAAATATATTTTTAAAATAAATAATTAATTTAAAAAAAAAAAAACCAAAATCATTCTTTGCGATTTAATTTAACAGGAACTAATCACACACTGATTTCTCTAATGCAAAATTGAAGAAAAGAAAAATATGAAGAGAACTTTAAAAAGTTGTAAGAGAAGAAATGGAAGAAAGTCGTGAGGAGAGGAAGAAGATCAACAAAATGCTGCAAACCAAACCATCCCTGAATTGAGACAATGGGTGAATTATCATCTAGTCAACCAACCCCTCAGACAAAGAAGGAAGTCAGTTGTTGTTGTCACTATGGTGATGATGATGATGATATTGTTTACCATGATGGTAATGATGTGTGTATTTGACTTACTAACAAAAACAGTCATTATTAATGGCGACGACGGCTGGATTCTACATCAGTGATGGGAGGATGAAGAAACTGGTGGGTGGTGATACACATAAGGGCAAATGTTATTATTGATGGCTGAGAAAAGTTATAGCTATAACCGATGATGACGACGACAACAACAACGACAAAATGACAAAAACTGTCGATAAATATCAAAGAAGCAATTACAGCTTTTTGCACGGCCATTTTCAGATAATGATTGTGATCCTCGAGATCTATAGTCTCGATGTGAGAAGGGATATAAACAGTATGTACGATACAGGAAAACTGGCTACACCAATCTGCAGTCTCCAAATCGACTCACAGATGATGTTTGTTTGTTTGTTGCTGTTTTAGGGCTCTATCGACACAGAAAGGTCATTTTGTTTTAACGCATGCAAGCAAATAGACGAGGTTTCGGAGGATGTCTTTCCCTTGTTCTATCAAAAAGTGACAGTTGTCATGTCTTGCATTATTTTATCAGAAAGTGACAGTTGTCTTGTAGACTAAGTATTATAAAAAATGTCTTTCTCATCATCCCTCATTTAATCTTGAATCCAACGTGTATATTGTGTTGATGATTATAGCAATCCAACCATTTACTATTGTAGTTGTAGTACATTGATCTTTGAGATATACTACTAATCCTAGGGGGGACCACCCATGTCTATGTAGTATGATTTAGAATTAGTAGATGACTGTAAATAGGAGATGAGAACAAAGAAGGCTGGCAACAGCTGTACGAATAAAATCTGACATTGAAATCAAAATGGATTAACCACCCAGTCTCTACGTAAACACAGAGGAATGGTCGGTTTGAACTGAAGTCCTTTTCAACACAAGAGAGGTCGTATCCAAGGTGTTTTAACCCAACTCCCTGGCAATGAAGTTGAAAAATGGTAAAAGATGTTAGTGTTACACCCTTGGCAACACATTTTAGACCATATCAAAAGCGGGACATCCGATTTATAGTATATGGAATCCACATAATCAGCCATAACGCTCGGGGGGAAAGTTCAAAGTTCAAAGGAAAAATCCTCACACGCCCCCGGGTTTCGATCCCGGTACCTTTGACGACCTTGACACTGACAAATGTTAATTAATTCAAGGAGGTAAATATATGATGGTAAATACAATTTCTATCACTGCTAGTAGTACTGTGCTATATAAGAAAGGACAAAAACTGTGTTGATATAATGATGCTGATGAGGAAAATGATATTAACGACAGAATGGACACGAGTGTACTGAAACCAATGAAAGAAGTGAGGGTGACAAGAACAATACATGAAACTTTCCATAATGAAACCAATGAAAGAAGTGAGGGTGACAAGAACGATACATGAAACTTTCCAAGGCTGTCGGTTAACCCACACAGGGAATCTGGTGCCATTCTCACTGCTACTCAAACCAAACACTCATAGTACAGATAGAATAATATATATCATCATCATCATAATCAAAGTAGTAGTATTACATCATCATAAGGAGACAGAAATCAATTCTTCAAAGAAATGCAAAAAACTAAGGACAGCTCATCACCCACTTTCTCGTCTCGATGTAAAAGACAAGCGATGATCACAAACAAATCATGGAAAACACTACCAATGGCGTCGTGTTATACAATTATATACGTCGTATATATATATATATATATGTCAATCGTGGAACAAAGCATATGGATTGAGTTTGTGTTTTCTCTGTGTGATTTCACCTTTTTCTGGCCGGGTTGCTGATTTCAAGCAAGCCAATGTACTTATCGCGACGTTTTTAACTATAAAAAAATATCTGATCCAAAAATTTGCTATAGCAAACACATTAAAATGTATCTGTCAAAAACAATCGTCCATGAAATCAAATCTTGACTACTTAATCTCCTATACGGCAATTCACATGTACGGAGTTTACACACCCTAGCTATTAACGGATCACTTGCAATATTCATTATCCATGTTTATTTCCATTCTACGTTTTTTTATCATCTGCCACAAAGCAGGATTTCTAGATAACTTGTTTCTTTAGAGGTAAAAAAAAAACATTTTTAAAACTCTTTACAAAATTTCCCCTATCAAATACATTGGGTTTACCAGAGATAGACTGACAGTATGCTTGAACACGTGTGCGAGTGAGTGAGTGTGTCTGAGAGAGAGAGAGAGTGAGTGAGGAGAGACAGAGAGAAAAAGAGAAAGAGAAAGTTTGTTTGTTTGTTTGTTGCTGTTTTAGGGCTCTATCGACACAGATAGGTCATTTCAGTGCCCGTCACACGGCTTCAAACAAATCAAAGGTTTAGGAAAGTGTGTGCGAGTGTGAGTAATTAATGCGCGATGTTAGATGTGTAGTAGAAATAACTGACAATTAAAAATGAGAAGAAGTTGGTATGGAACCCAAACAGTCTGGTTGGTCCCCGTGCACTGCTAACATCATTCTTCATATTCTTATTCCTAGTTCAACCACTTGGCCATGTCATTACAACAAAACAAAACATTTCTACATAGGGGATAGTTGTAAGCAAAGAGCAGTTACATGTAAAATCTGAGCGCCGGTAGCAGTAGGTATTGGCAGGCTTGCATGTTGTGTGTGTGTGTGTGGTGTGTGTGTGTGTGTTTGTGAGCACCCATTGCCGGCTTACATCTTTGTGTGTGTGGTGTGTGTGTGTGTTTGTGAGCACCCATTGCAGGCTTGCATCTGTGTGAGTGTGTGTGTGTGTGTGTCTGTAAGCACCCATTGCAGGCTTGCATCTGTGTGAGTGTGAGTGTGTCTGTGTGTATGTGTGTGCAAACAGGCAGCACAGATCCATATTTGAATATGTCTATCAAGCAGAGTAGGCACAAAAAGCATTCCAAAATATACTTTGATATCATAAAACAGAAATTCTGATTGTATTTCATTCTGTATCAATTCGACAAACACAGTAAAACCTTGTTACACCGTTCATCCCGCCAAACCGTCGTTCTCGATTACTACCCGCTTTTCGCCATCATGGTTCGTAATTAATTTGTTCACTCAAGCCTTTCGTTATAATACCATTCTCTTTATATAAATGCCAACTTTTAATTTGGTCCTACAGTATAACGAGGTTTTACTGTATACGGTAATGCGAGTAGATGTCACCACAAAGAAAAAAAAATATGATATGCACTTTATTCAACTCAAAAAAGAAATGTTCCATCTTCAAATTGGTTACAACGTGAATTATTAATTATTTTTTTTAAGAAAAAAAAAATGTATGTGTGTGATTTTGTGATGATAATGTTCACGAAAGTGACAAGAATGATGATAACGATAATGATAATGACATTGTTGATAACGGCAGTTTTTAGTATGAGCAGGGATGATATATTGATGATGATGATAATGATGATAATGATGATAATGATGATGATGATGATGATGATGATGAAACAACAAATGATAAAGTCAACATATGATTCCATGATACTGGAGATAAATTATGAAATAATAAATGAAGAAAAATTGTGATAGATAAAATAATATGATGTATGACAAATATATTCATAATAATTACCAATAATTCAAGAAGACAACATCAATTTATAATCAATTCAAAATGAAGAGAAATATGTACATTATTTTCACACAGTAATACGCAACGTATTCACACAACCAGTCTTAAAATTCTCATACTGGCCACAACAACAACAACAGTGACACACAAAAAAAGGAGGAAAAAAATGATGTTCAAAGAAAACAATAATTGATAATGATAACAATAATAATAACAAATAACAAAAAGCGATAAATTAATCAATACAATTATAATAATAATAAAAATAATAGTAATAACAATAATCATAAACAATAATTAATTAATATAACTAATAATTATGATAATTATAATAATACGAATATAACAATATAATAAATAGTAAAACCATGAAAGAAAGACAAAAAGTCTGTTTTAACCCAAGACAATAATAATAGGGGTGGGGAGGGAGAGGGGAGAGCGGTAGACGGGAGGGGGGGGGAATTCCCCAAATAGAAGAGGACATGACAAGACGACACGACATCACGTGGTCACACGGTGACATTGACATTATTCATACCAAAAGAGTGAGAATGATGTAGTTTGATGATACGAATAGGTGGGAGAAGTGAAAAAATAGCTTGCCATGGTAGATTCTTTATTCAGAATGAAAGCACTTTGGGGGTTATTATTTAGTTTATCTATATCTTCTTCTGTCGTGTTCACACAAAGAGACACACTGTTCATATCTGCCTGCGTTCACAGAGACTGCCTGCGTTCACAGAGACGACACAACGTTCTGTGGAGGAGGACAAACCAATTTGTGACTTACTCGACTTTTGGGACGAGAAAAGGAAAAATAATCAAAATTGGAAATCGACAAACCTGACGATTTCAAGAGAGCGAGTGAATAGGTCAGGGGGTTTGTTTCCCCCTGGTTTTGTACTGGAGAAAAATAAAAACAAAAATTCCTGAGGCAATATAATTATTTCAAATTTCCTGTTTCCTTTTTCTTTTGATCACTTTGGTTTTTTTTCCAATCGCAAATAGAAATCAAGGTCGGAAAAATCGAAGTAAGCGATTGTGGACTTTTCTTGGGTTTTAGAAACAATTAGGTAAATCATTTTTTAAACCAATGAAAATGTGTCTTTTTGTCTCAACACGGCATAATGTTATATTTGTTGTTATATGTGTTGTTGGACCTTGGGGACTAGGGGGGTTTGGGGGGTTTGGGGGGTGGGGTGTTGCTTATATAGGGGTTAGGGGTCAAGGTTAGCGAGGCAGTAGGTGTAGGAATGAGAGCTAATTGCGGAATGGAGAAAGGAAGTGATTTTTAACGATGAATACGAACTCGGCATTCTGGGAAGTTTGTGTAGTAGAGTGAGAGCGAGACCTAAAGCTGGTTTTCCGTACAGATATATATTTTTTTTTTGAGAATTTAAAGAAAAAAGTCTGTTAATTCTTTTAAAGGAAAAAGAAAAAACAGAATTAAAACATGGATAAAGAATAGAAGAATCTAAGAGGTTTTTGTTTTTTTCAAATGATGACAGCAGCATCAGGACGGATGATATTTTCTCAAGCTCCTCTATCAAATGAATTTCATTTCATAAAGTGTTTGGCTTCACAGATTGGTCTGGACTGTGCATTGAAACAAGCAATGTTTGTACAGGTTTGGGGTTTGAGCTGGAAGAGTTGGGAGAAAGACGCAAGTGGTGAAAACAATTAGTGGTTTTACTTTAACCTTTTATACATTATTATACGAGAGAGAGAGAGAGAGAGAGAGAGAGAGAGAGAGAGAGAGAGAGAGAGAGAGAGAGAGAGATGGATAGATGAGAGAGCGATAGAGATAGATAGATTTATATATATATATATAAAGAGAGATAGAGATAGATAGATAGATTTATATATAAAGAGAGAGGGAGGGAGAGAGAGAGAGAGAGAGATGGATAGATGAGAGAGCGATAGAGATAGATAGATTTATATATATATAAAGAGAGATAGAGATAGATAGATAGATTTATATATAAAGAGAGAGGGAGGGAGAGAGAGAGGGAGAGAGAGAGAGAGAGAGAGAGAGAGAGAGAGAGAGAGAGAGAGAGAGAGAGAGAGAGCAGTATTCTAATGACAAGTCTCCCAAGACAAAGTTCTACAGTTGTTCGTTGTACGTTGATATAACCAGTCGGGGTAAGGTGGCAGAGTTGCCGTTGGCAGGAGTGGCTTCGGTTCCTACCGATATAGTCTTAACCCTTTCCTTGTCTCTATTGTATATGTTTCTGTCACTATCACATTTCATTGGCGACAACGAGTAATGAGATTATTAGAATTATTTGTTTTAGTTTTTTTTGGGCTGTAGGTCATTTCAGCGCCCGCCACACGGTTCCAAACAATCAAAGGTAACTATTTGAATTGTTCCACTTTACAAACCATACGGGTGGCAATATCCCATAATTTCTATCCCATAATTTCCATTGGAGCTTGCAGGTGCGGAATTGTCGAGTGCAATGTTATTCTTGTAAGGATGTATTCTGAAGTCGGTTTTCCGAGCAGATAAAAATAGAAGACGAGGATTGAATAGGTATAAATCCTTTCTGTGGACATTCCTATTACGATAAAGGTGGCTAATTAGCCCAGTTGGTTAGAGCGTGGCCTTTGTCTCCGGCTAGGCGGTGTTGTTGTACGCCGCGGTGTGGGTTCGATTCCTATTGTCTTCTATGGCTATTTTTCTGTCACTTTAACATTTTCAGACCTTGCTTGTTACGATAAAGGAGTACGGAGAAGAGGAGGAGGAGGAGAAGAAGAAGAAGAAGAAGAAGAAGAAGAAGAAGAGGAGGAGGAG
>JARBEQ010055201.1:0-14940 GCA_030265355.1 Tritonia tetraquetra | reverse complement strand
TATTATTATTATTATTATTATTATTATTATTATTATTATTATTATTATTATTATTATTATTATTAATATTATTATTAATGTTTTTGATAAAATATTGTTGCGCTGGAAAAAGGAGAGAAAGACAAACAGTTTTAGCCGTCGTATTCACAGTTTTATTTACCGCCCATTAAATAACCATATTATACAGTTATATCGTTTACTTCTGTGTACCAATATAATAATGACGGTGGAATATTTTTTTTAGATCCGGAGACTTGGCATTTGGCAGGATGTAGTGTAGCCACTGTGAAATGAATTGGCCTAGTGTCCGCCTATGAATTATTTACACCTGTCTTTGGCCGGGACCCTTTGAGTCTATTGATTAGACAAAAGATTGCTTAAAGACACAATCGACATGACACGCGAGCTTGTTTTGCATAGTTTATTTTTCAATTTAAATAGCTTGTAATTATCGACAAATAAAGGCCAGGTAGAGACAGCGAAGAGACAGCGAACTTACTTTTTTATAAATAAAGATAGACGTTTTACACCCTTTTCAACACATACAGGTCATTTCAAAGACGGTTCTAAAGAACTTGAAAATCTCCAGGGCAGAGCCATAAAAACTCTAAAAGGATCAGAGAAAAAAACACACACAAGGCGGGCTCGAACCTAGTCCAAAGTCAAGTAGCATGACCACCGAGCCAGGGTCGCCCCCACAGCGGACTTCAAGTGAGAAGGTTTGGGTCCCGTCCCAGGTGATTGGTGGTTTTCTTAAGCAAGAAACAATTTTCTTCGAGTGTCTTACTAAAAAAAGCCCACAGTGGAAACATTTTCTCAGTTTCTATTATGTCCGAGGAAGTGTTGCTGGCCATATTTTATTATTAATCTTAATACCTTGATCCAGAGAAATCCAGCCCCATAGTGCTGGCCCTACACCGCAATGGTAAGAAAGGAACTGGATAAGAAAGAAGGAAGAAATAATTTTATTATCAATTCTGTTCAGTGTATGGCACATGGTGCCAGTAAGGATGGTGGGTACAGTGGACTGATCACCTGCTTGTCTGTAATCCTTGGATCCATGGCTTTTTCAGCCCTATTTTTTGCCACATGTGGCGGGTATGTCCCATTTGTGGCAGAACAGGGAGCTGGCCCCAACACTACATTGCGGTATGTATGAGGCTTTATCAAACAAATCAGACAAGCCTTACTCAAGCCAGTAGTAGATGGGTACTAATTTTAAAAGAGGGTTTGGAATATAAAAGATGATAGGCCAGCGTCTGATCCAGTGTACTACAAATTGTCTAATGGCCCCGTAATGCTGCCGAAACCATATTAAGCATTGCACATTGCCGCAATAATGATGACATTTATATGTATATATATGCCATTGTCATTTATTAGTCTCTTCATCAACGTAGAAAATACCCTGAATTAAGTACTCTCACTACGTTAGTTGTAATCGTATCACCATTATCTCCATCACCACCACCACCACCACCATCATCATCATCACCATCATCATCATCATTATCATCATCGCCAACATTTTCGTTGTCTTTTTTTTTCTATGTATCATTATTACATGCATTTTTGTGCTAAGCAAGGTTGACGATATAGCTGAGCCAATTAAGATCTGTAATTTTATTATACATTATATGGTGAATAAATAAAAATCCACTTGATCATTTGGCGTTTCTTCGAGTAGTTAATAGTATACGCACATAACGCCTTTTCTTGTGACAACAGTAGCCATAAGGAGCTGCACTATTAACTTTTCCCAACCTTGCTTGATACTATTAACTAGTAATTCCTCGGCCGATTGCAGTCAATTGAAGACGGTGAATATTTAATGAGACGGCAAGACGAAGAGATTCTCTTCTTGTCCATGAGAGACACGGAGGGGCAGAAGGAATGTATCTATCTATAGGAGGTATGGGAGCAATCTTTAACGAGGTTCTCGGTGGTAGTAGGAATCATGGTGTTCACTTAGTGAATGTATTATTATCAAGAGCATGTGAGTGATAGAGTACGTAGTTTGATGGATGGGATTAAGAATATGTAATTGGGGATTTTATTTAGATAGATAAATGGCTACATAGATAGTTAGATAGATGGATAGATAGATAGATTGGTAGATCGATAGACGTACATACAGGGTGTGCAAACAAATGTTGCCTGAGGGTCTACTGGTCGCATCAAGAAGTGTTGATAGAAACTCCAAAGTCTGTTTTTTTTTAAAGGTTTTGGCCCTAATGCTTCAAACTGTTGCCAACAGCTAAACTATAAAATGAATCCAAACGAAATTTGACTAGTTTTTTGTCAATACATTATTACTACGTGTGTGTTTGTATGATCGAACCAAATTAATACCACAGAGCAGTGATGGGGCCAGCTCTATGTTCAGTCATGAAAGGCACACCCGCCATGAATGCAGGCACCTCGACCACCCAACACGACTGAACACAGAGCCGGGAAACTCTTTGGATCAGAGGGTTTCAGACAAGCAGGTGATCCGCCCACTGTGTCCACAAGTCTTTACTGGCACAATGAGCAATACAATGATCAGTATTAATTTTTAAAATAAACAAATAACTGTAGCTCTTTTGGGTACCTCCTCAGCTATTGATAAAAACTAGGAGGTTCAGCCACTCTGGGCAATTAATACTACTCTTTGCCAAGACATGTTGGTAAACAGATAAACCAAAGGATGATGAGAAATATGAGAGGTAAAGAAAAGAAGGCTTCATATAAGACCTGGTAAGTATCTATACAATGGCGAGAGAGACATTAAAAGGTTTAGTTTCTTATAATATCTCTAGGGTTTGATATTCATATGAAATATTACGAAAGTTGTAAACACGCATTGGTACCTATGAGTTAAGTCGATGAAGTAAGGCAAGGTATCCTTTATCACTCCATGAAGGAGCTTACAATGTGTTTCGTCAATAAGAATGATAAACAATAAACAAAGCAGGATACGTCAATTGATAGAATCATCAACAACGTAGACACTAAATGCAGTCAAGTGCGCAATTCAACATATTAGATTAATAGGAAAGAATGAGAGAGATCAAAATTTCTTACAGCTAATGGAAGGAAGGGGTTAAACTATCTTTGTTTAATTTTACGTATATTATAGCCTACCGAAATTTAAATAACATATAGACTTGGATATGGATCGAAGTATAGACACATGAATGGATAGATGCAAATATGGATTATAGATAAAAGTGTTTGTTGGGGGGGGGGGGGGTGGATTGTTTTAAAGATGAATACTTTGTCTTTTTCCGTTGATGATAGCCCCACTTGAAACAAATTGACATACCTCGCTGAACATCACTTTTCAAGTGGAATGTTAATGATGCTGTAGTCTAAATCGTCCATTTGTTTACATCAATTCCAGAACAGTTCTACTAATGGTTATCTCATTCTATGTGTGCTATCAATCTATCATTAATTATTCATGGGCTGGTAATCGCTCTGATTTTTTTTAAAAAAGGCACGCACTTTCTAATCTAAACATCAGCGCATGCGTAATACAGATTCAAGACAACTTGAGACCTGAATTGTTAATATATGAAATTGGAAATTGCATTACTTTGTTTGTGTCTTTATAATGCACATAAATGTGTTTATTACGACAAAATCAACAATAGATCAAACGAAATTTAAATAGAAGAGGGAAATGGATCGGAAATAATTTGTATTAAGGGAACGTAATTTGTCAACACTCAGCAAATATTATTGGAGCATAATGATGCTGAGTGGGATGAAGAAGAGAACATTTCACAGTAAAAAGAAAGTTGCAAATGCTCACATCTTTAATTTTTCAATAACTTAATTTTGTTGGGAGATCGATAGATTCACATTATGAGGGTGAGCACAACAAAACACCTTGGTTTGTTTCTTTTTAATACTTTTTTTTTGTAGGAATATGTATTCTAAAAATTTATAATTTAAACATTAGTTGGAATATGTTTACAAATAACATGGTTACATCATATATAACAATTGTCAACATTTCTTTTACGGGCAACCTGACATTATCTATGCAACGCTATAACCAGCACAAACGTGTACCGTTAAAATAAGGCAGAGGATAGTGCGCACCGCTCTATTACAGCGAAATTCAAAGTGGTGCTCACCCCACAGCACACAGTAATCATGTCTTGGAAATTTAAACAGTGATTTCAAACTCGAGGGGAATCTCGATCCACCTACCAGAATCTCCATTCTGAAGTACTACAACAATGTTATAAGGTAAGGATGCATTTGGACAGTCGTTCGCAGTAGATTTACAGCAGATAATTTGGCCTGAGCTAGACTACCGCATCGATATTTTCCGAGTATTGGGCTGGATGCACATTAAGTGAATGTGATACCAACCGATGCCACATAAAACTTTATAAGATCCACCAACTGTAACCAATGTGTAAGTCGGGCCTTATCCAAAGACGGTCAATTGTATTTTTTGTCTGTGGTATATCCCAATAACTTTTGATACTATAACTTTTTTTAAATCTAGGAGAGTTTTTTTGATCGCCCTGTATATTTCACAATGTACGCCTCTGCTTTGATCACTTTGTTGTCTGCTCCGTTAAACGGAGTAAGGCAAGAGTACACAAACATAATCAAAATGTATATAAAACTGTTCTGACTTCTAATTCAAACGCGTGTAGTCTTCATGCATATCATTTCCTAACAGTTAGAGATCAATAAAATTGGTTTTCGAAGTCGCTCTTGTGTGCAATGAACGTTACGTCAGTTTTCCTTTGATATTCTTTCGGTGACACATTTCGCTAAATACAGAATGCATTGTTCGTACTTTGTTTTTAATGACAAGAGGAAACACAATTAACCTAAATTTTGCCACCATCAATCTGCATTAACGATAATGACATGAAGGTTGACGTTCTAGCTGCAACCATTGCGAGTCATTTGTCACATCGCTGGTTAAAAAGGCAAAGAAAATAGAGCGTCCACATGAACGAAGCTGAGGGGTAGCAACATGGTCAACATTCATTTCTTTATTGGCCTGCGGTTTTTTTTTTCAATACTGTTCAATATAGTGCTCATCTCATAGCGCCATTACAGAGTTATTGGCATAGTGACAAAATCACTTGCTTGTCTGATATTATTTGATCCATATAATATATTAACATTTCCTTCTCCTTAGTGACCCACCTTGATGGGGCGGAGAGGATTGAGTGACTTTGAGGGCTATACCAATCAGGTACAACCATATTAGGAAGGCCTCAAATGAAAATTTAGACCAAGAGCTCACAGGGCCTGGTATAGGGCCCTGAGGTGGCAGCTCCACCACTTATCTAGGTCACAGTGGGGTAATTTCCTACTTGCCCCAATCTGATTCAAAGGAATACGTGTTCCTAACCCAAGGATTGATTACACGCTGACGGCTCATGCATGGAAAAGGACAATGAATGTCGTACATGAAATACTCGTTCCATTGATTAGCAAGAGAAACTACCTAGAAGCATACCAACGAAAATGTGACAGGATGCAGTTTTAGAAATAATTTTAAAAAGAGAAGCATTTAAGCCTGTAGAGGCAAAGAGGATGTGACTGAATAGAGATCAATGGCAAAGTTTGTATATCACGCATACACCTTACACCGAACGGTGCTGAAGGTTATTGATGAAGAAAGAAATAGGATTTCCACATTTTGTGCTCATAGTATACATCAAAAGTTATGGACACAGTGGCCAAATCACCTGCTTATGTGGCAAATAAATACTGACATTCTTTGATCGACAGTATATTATATCATGTCCGCCTCTGTGTTTGCCCATGCCGAGAAAGAGCCCGCATTCATGATATTATTATGTTGGTATCTTGTGTGCCAATTTGAAAATAGCATTCGTTAGTCAGCTTTCAAACCTACTCTGGGCATGACGATGCTGAGGTGTTCAGCATTGTGTCAAATTCTCTCTTTGTTTATCATTTCCTGACGTACTTTTCGGTTTCACATTCACAGAAAGCAGATGGTACGTCGTCCATGTCTTGATTCTGCATTTGAATGTGACACATCGCTCGAGTCGGTGCTAACGGTACGGGTGGACGAATTGAGAAATGTTTGCTAGAAATAACGTATAGGTGTACTATTGTAGAATAGTTCCCTTGTTAAACACCAAATATTATAATATATAGAAAGGACAGGGGTTATTTGACAGTTTGAAAGGAAAAACTCTGATTTGTGACAAATTCAAATTAAAAAGAAAAAAATATATACGTAAAATAGTGTGACATAGAGTAGAATACATACGTGTGTAGTTTGGGTTGACGTAAATTGCCTCCACCTCCAACCGCTGCTCAGACTGTTCCTCCACCCGCCTGTTGTATTCTCCCAGCACAGCTACCCAATTGGACGCGACGCCCAGACCATCACTTCCAGACATGTAGCTGGTAAAGATAGATGTCATAATTACTGTTTTTTCCTCCTTTTCATCACGTTGTAGCGATTTCTAATGACCCGTCCTCGTGTAACGTACTTTTTTAATCACTTGTAAACCACTCTAGGCGAGATTTAATCACGGTAGACCAACAAGTAGAACAGACACATCGCGGTAAACCGTCAAGTAGAACAGACACATCACAGTAAACCATAAAGTAGAACAGATACATCGCGGTAAACCGTCAAGTAGAACAGACACATCACAGTAAACCGTCAAGTAGAACAGACACATGGCGGTAGACCGTCAAGTAGAACAGATAAATCGCGACAAACTGTCAAGTAGAACAGACACATCACAGTAAACCATAAAGTAGAACAGACTGTCAAGTAGAATAGATACATCACGGTGGACTGTTAAGCAGAACAATTACATCACTGTAGACCGTCAATTAGAACAGACACATCGGCGTAGACCGTTAAGTAGAACAGACACATCGGTGTAGACCGTCAAGCAAAACAGACACATCACAATCGCAACGTTTCACAAGAAACTGACAATAATAGTTCTATATAAGAGTTACTGGTTATTCGTAACGTCGGTTAATAGCAACAATTTTGCCGCTCCCGTCGTGTTGCGATTAACCAGGGTCGACTGTATAGGGACGAAAAAGCTAATGTTCAAAGAAATGAAAAAGTAAAATATAATTTACAACATCTTCACCCTTTTTCGCTGATATGAACGAGACTGTTAATACATGAAGGACGTGTTTTGAATAGTTGGGGGTTCGAGGCGACCTCTGACATCAACAGGGGTTCGTAGGGGGACAACGTTAGGGACACACTGATATAAAGTGTCCATCCATCATGATGATTAACACATTTCATAACACATAATATCATTAACTTACTGTACACAATGTGCTGCGGTGATAACCCAGGAGGGGTGTATGAGTGTCGCCCCGCATAGATGATCCAGCCCTTGGAGCTCCAGGTAGACGTGATGTTCTTTGTAGTTGAGTGACACTAGCCACGGCCACGCCCCCATAGCCATCTGTTCTCCGCCCACAACACGACGGACCCGCCCACAGTAGATTTGGCCCAACAGAGTTGATATTCCTAGAATGATACAAAAGAAGTAGAACTGCAAGGAGGAAGTGGTGAAAAAAAGTAACAAAAGGAGGTGGCTTGATATCTATCCGGTGGGCTGATCTCCTGCTTGTCTCAAATCAGGGGATCGATAGTATTTCTCTCTCAATGTTTTACCACACATGAGAGCTGCTGAGGTGCCTTCATTCATAATGTATGGTTGTCTTGTGTGGCGTTTGGGGGTGAATCATAATATGGCTATCCAATCACCAACGATTATCAATAATAAGATAAACGATTCTAGCATTTTTACCGAGTCAAGATGAGAGTGATGTCCCTTTGTTTGTCATTGCTTGATTCAAAATACAATGCTATTGCCTTCTATTGAAATCGAAAAAATCCCGAAACCTTCGTGAGTAGAATGCAGGCATCAAGTGATATCAACTCTAAACTTTCCTCGCTCATTCTCTAGTGGAAAAACGCTGTTGTTTATCTTATGTATTTATCATCTTTGCTATTACTGCAATGCGTTGTACTGGGAATATGATCAATCAAACAAAGCATGTATAATGTCAATATATTTTAGAGTGCTTTATAATGTCTAGATAAACGACGTTGGCTCTTTTTATGGACAATCACCTAAGCTGCCAATTTTTTTTAAGTTCGTTTATTGGTACTCGCTTAATACCGTAATGCATTTTACAATTACATTCAACTCCAATGCGCAAATGCAACCTGCCGCTGATGTTTATTGAAAAGAACAGAGTATTTACAAATAATAAAATGCCGTTAGAGATTACGTTCTCAAACACACAATAAATTATATTTATTTCAATACTCATTTGGCATAAAGTGGTCCCTGTATACAACTCCAAGGTCAGTGAAAATACCATATCAACAAGATGATAAATAATATGTGATGTAATGCTTGGCTTTAGGTCTTTAGTCTTCATGCGTCCGTGACCGAATGTTCAAGTCACTAGTCTCATGGTTCGAGTCCTTTCTTTCTTTCTTATCCAGTTCCCTGTTACCATTACAGTGTAAGGCCAACACTATGAGGCTGGGTTTCTGTGGATCAAGATATTAAGCCAAGCAGGTGATCAACCCACTGTGACCTTTGTGGTAGGAATTAAATTTGCCCGGACAGCGGCCTTGCGGCCTACTCTAAGTCTTACTCTTAACGATTTTCAACTGCCAAGGGTTCTTTCAACGTGCACAGCGTGCACAAGGGATCTCCGAATTTATCTTCCGTCTCTGATAGGACTAGATTCTTGATCCCACCAACTTGAATAGGATCAGGGGAGTGGCATTTATGTTTTTACTGAGTTTCAAGGAGAAAAATACCCGACAGTGTCGCTGCCGGGAATCGAACCCGGCACCTTTTGCTGCAGAGGCCCGAACCGTACCTCTGCGCCTCTGGGACCCCTATGGTTTGAGTCCAGATTGTGTTAAATGATTGTGGCGGACCTTAGAGACTTTTCAAGGATATTTCCTGAGTATTCATGTGAAATCTTCAAGTGGTCCTACTGGTCCGCTTTTGAAACAAATCAAAATTGTTGAAAAGAGCGTAAAACAAAAAAGAACATAATTTTTTTTCGTTCTCTAAATTCCACCTACGACATCGGAGACACGAGACGGGGAATACAGTTTTTGACAAAACACAGCTCCAGAGGTTGTATTTCTCGGTCACAAAGGGTTTACTAGCGATGGCAATGAATGGTCGTAAAGCTTTTTTTTTAATGAGATGGAAGTTGGAAAGGGAAACAAGAATATTCATGAGATAAAGAAAAAAGGAGTTCCTGTAACTGACAATGAACAAAAGAAGCCCGGAGACGCTACGGGAATATAATCTTCCCCCATCTTATTTTCAGGATGCCAGAATTATGTCATAAATATTCGCTACGAGATCCGAAGCCTGGAAGAAATGACAATAGAAATCCATTTGTCCATTAAGCATAATATAACGCAGAGTTGTTGTGTTTAGTTCAGCTGAGTTTTGTTTGGAATGGAAAAAAATACAATATCTTTTTTTGTCCACAAATGTTGGCACACTTTCTTTTATATTATAAGATGTTGGTTATAAGGGAAACGATCGTATGTCCAGATCCTAAATAAATTTCATTGGAGTCCTTGCTGACGTGATCCAGACAATTTGGGGCACTCTTTTATTTACAGAAGATGATATTATTCCACCCATCATATTGTTTGGGAAAATTGGGAGCGAAAATGTGGAAGGTCAGTTAGCTTTGAATATTCACGGGGGAGCCAAGATGATCCTCATAATGTCCTAAATTCATTTTGATTGTGAAAGAGAATAACAGATCGAATTCATTCTTAAGACTATTTATAGTGAGTCTCTTGTTCATATTCAGGAAAAAACGAGCCCTTAAAAAAAAATATTCATACAAAACAATTGTACAAAATGCAATAAAGACGCACAGCACCATAAAAAAAACATCCATTAAAAACCCAAACGTAGCAAGGGGGGAAATTCCCCAAAACAATAAAAGATTAGAATAGAACAAACGAAATAAAACGAATCGAAGTTCAGGAAAACAAACAAACAAAAATAATGAGAGATCTATTTCAACCGAATTCTATATTAAGATGATGTCACCGGCCACCGAAAGGTACTAAAACGTTTGTTGATAAAGAAAAAAAGAAGATGTCACCAATACATTTACGCTCACCACGCTTGCTGCCAACTAATTTCGTATTTCTTTATTTTTGTTGATTGTTTGTTTCCTGAGAAATAGTTACAAGCTATACGTCCTTCGAACGTGTAGATTGTATTCTCTTTCAAACGACCACACATTGCTAATTTACATTCTTACCAAAGTAATATTAATGTTTAAAATGATAAACAAAACACTAAATCCTCATAACTTCTTTCTTTCTTTTACACTAACCTTTAGTACGTTTTCATTGTAAGTTTAAAACCTCATAATTCCGAGGAACAAAACTCCGTTTTACACAAGGACGTGAATCCACACTGCCGGAAAAAAAACACCTCTTTAAGCGGACCGGTAGTCCGCGAACCTTCAGTTCCGTGGCAAGTATGATATCATTACCAAAGATGCTAAATACATACGATTGACAACTGAGCGTATTTTACTATATAATGAGTGAGGAGAGAATAAGAGATGTCCCCTTGGATTGATGTATTTTTTCCACTAAAAAGGTGCTTGAGTTTTACTCACGACAGTTTCGGAAATTTCTGATTTCATCAGAAGCCAATAGCAAAGTATTTTGAATCAAACATTAGCTCACAAAGGAGACATTCTCTTGGTGACCTCAGTAAAAAATGCCGTGTATCTTATCATTGACAATCGTTGTGATTACCACTGCGCCACAAAGGAGTCCAGGGTTGTTTAATCTCCATAATATTTTGTATTCCCTGTATAGTTAATACGCAATCACACCGATAAATCTTTAGTTATCCTTGCAATTTACTTCGCGATGAAAACATGTCAATAGCTCTCTCTCTATCAGGAGAGGACAAGAAGATGGCGTAATGCTTGTCAACCTTGTGACTTAACATATCATATCATAACTTGCTTTCAACCATATTATCAACTGTCAGGAGTTGATTACACGGTACGGTCGACTCCGGTTAAACGCAGTACGACGGGAGCGGCACAATGGTTGCGATTATCCGGTGACTTTTACATATACAATTGTTTGGGTTTTTTGGGGCTTTTTTAGGGCTCTATCGACACAGGTGGGTCATTTCAGCGCCTGATATAACATTGAATAATAACCTTATAACGAAATGTACTATAAATGTTATTGATAAAGAAAGAAAGAAAGAATTAATTCTGTTTCTTGGGAAGAATCTTACTCCTGATATAGATATAGTTGTCAGCCTACTTAGCAAGTTTAAGATTAACGGCTCCCAATTTCAAAGATAGAATTAGTATTCCTTTATATCAAAAGAGCACAGATGCCAAACTATTTTGGGGTCGATAATGACTGTGTCTATACAGTCATGGGCCTATTAGTAAAAAACATCTGATGCTGCCAAACATTTGTCTATTGTTTGTGACGTAAATGGAAAACGTGAACACCTGCCTCCCTACTTGGAAACTAAGTATAATTCAAGTATGGCGTGTTTTTGGACACTAGAGAGTTGACGTCAGGATAAAGGTGAAGTGTGATAACGCAATTATTATTGAAAAATGAATGCCTGGTCAAAGTAACAAATTGTGGCCTTCAACGAATTGTTTATACGTGTCCCAGGGCTTAGGGGTATGGTTCTGGCCTCTGAAGCGAAAGGTACCGGGTTCGAATCCCAGCGACGACAGTTGTTGTTTTTCTCCATAAAACTCTGTATAAACCTATTTACCATTCCCCTGATACTATGAAAGTAGGTGGGATCAAGACCCTAGTCCTATCAGAGACGGACGATATATTCGGAGGTCCTGTGTGCAGGTTGTGCACGTTAAAGAACATTTGACAGTTGGGAATCTAGAAGAGTAGGCCGAAAGGCCGCTGTCTGGTCAAAATTAATTCCTACCACAAACATGTCACAGTGGGCTGATTGCCTGCTTGGCCTAATATCTTGATCCAGGGTAAATCCGCCTCATAGAGCGCCTACACTGTAATGATAACAGGGAACTGGATAAGAACGGAACAAAGAAAGCGAATTGTTTATACGACTTGATCCTATTACTGCGGGAACCCGGGTCTCGCTCCACAATCTAACTACGACGCACCGTTCATCCTTACTAACAACTAAAAAGTCCAACAAAGAAAACACAACAAAAGATGAAACCCCAATTAAAAAACCATAGTAAATGATCATTAAAGTTCTAAAAAAGTAATATAAAGTTTGAAGGTTAACTCCCTTTTTAACACATAAAGGACACACATATCAAAAGCGGTTCAATAGAACTTGGTTGTTTTGTTGTTGTTTTTTTCCTATTCTTTTAGGGAGATGGTGCATTCTACGCCACCAGCCATCCACTGATTTACCTCCAAACGATCTGCTCAGGAACTTGTCCTAGATGACATTGTATTTCAAATCAATGAACAGCAATAGGATGATATCTTACAGGCAGTGTGTGTGTATTATCTTCTTTTTGCTCTAATCCAATCATACAGATTCAAATCGAAGGAAATAAACGCTAAAAGTGTCAGCTCCATTCTGATTGGACAAAGCATCAGCAATGTCACGACGCTCCATTTTAAGAAATCCCCAAATCCACATCATAATATCGCCACGCCTCTTTCTGTAGAGACACACGATTACTGCATTATGCTGTCAGAATCGTTCATGGCTACGATCATTACCCTTTTCCAAAACATGCGTGTGTGGGCGAGGACACTGTCAGCAACGATTGTCAATAATAAGATAAACGACTCAAAGCATTTTTACCGAGGTCAGCAAGAGAGTGAGGTTTCCTTTGTTTGCTAATGTTCGATTCAAAATACGTTGCTAATGCCGTCTGTTGAAATCGTAAATTTTCGAAAATAGAACTCAAACGCCTTTTAGTGAAAAAAAAAAATACATCAATCCAAGGGGACAACTCTTATTCTTTTCCTCGCTCATTTCATAGTGAAATAGGCTTAGTTGTTTATTCTATATATGTATTATATTTGCTGTCAATGCGCTACCAGACAATAATAAACATAGACAGCAAATTGCCAGTGTATAAAAAGAAGTTCAATGATCATAATATACAGACCGGCATAAGAAACGCGAAAATTTTGGATTGCGACCAATGTCAACAAACATTTTTTTGCGTGTGTAAGTGCGACCCCCTTGTTTGCCCAAGCGACCAATTAATTAATTATTTGATTTAAAATTAATGAATTCGGTAAGAAAAGAGACCGGTACAATGATATTAGTGTTCACTACACAGGAAAACAATGTTTGATCGCAATCCAACATTTTTGCGGGTTTTTCGAGAGGCTAGAGAGAGACCGTTTATTGTTTACGCTGGGAATAATAACAGTAAAATGCAACCTTTTTTGACCTGCTATCCTCGTGAGCTACTTTTTCTCAGCCGCAATAATTAACGCTATCTCTCTGCGGCCGCCCCGAGGCGAAGCTTAAGTTTTTTACCATAATTGATAATGGTGATTGCTGCCTCGGGGGGGGGGGGGGGGGGGGGTAGCACCTCTGAAGCAAAAGGCACGGGGTTCGATTCCCGGCAGCGACACTATAGGTGAAAACATATAATATGCCACACATCTGATCCTATTCAGGTAGGTGGGATCAAAGAACCCAATCCTATCAGAGACTGTCGATAAACTCTGAGATCGCGTGTGCAAGTTGTGTACGTTAAAGAACCCTTGGCAGTAAGAAATCGGGAAGAGTAGACCGAAAGGCCGCTGTCCGGGAAAAAAGATAAAATCCCAAATAAGTCACAGTGGGCTGATCACCTGTTTGGCCTAATATATTGATTCAGAGCAAATCCGCTTCGTAGAGCGGGCCCTACACTGTAATGGTATCAGGGAACTGGATAAGAAAGAAAGAAAGTAATTAACGTTCTCCCTGTGGCGGTCCCGATGCGAAGCTCAAGTTTTGACCATAATTAATAATACTGATTGGTGCCTCGGTGGTAAACCCAATCTAATCCTATTAAATAATAATATTATGTCAGCCATAATGGACATTATGTGTGGATGAGGTAAATAGTTAACCTTTACGCACGTATCTTGAAACAAGTGTGTAAGAATATTATTACTCATTGATGTGACAATGCTTTGATGTGTGCTGTATCAAACTGTCCACTGAAATTTTGTGATATTTTTTTTTAACCCTACACTAAAAGGTACTCATTTGGGTTTTTTTTTATAAAGAAAGAAAAAGTAAATATTTTTTTATGGCAATGCTATAATCCAAATGACATTTCTTGAAAAGTCAATCAAGATCGATTATCATTTACTTTTTCTTCTTGTTTATCAATAACCTTTAGTACATATCAATGATGGGTATTATTAACTTTTATTATTAACAATTAACTTTTATTTTGTCAATTAACTTGATTACTTCACTGCATTTCATCATTGTTATCCGGATCGTCTTTGGTTTTCCCTCACTCATTGCCATCAGAATATTCAGACCGGTCCAAACAATCATCACCATCATCATCACCGTCACAATCATCATCATCCTCATCATCACCATCATCATCATCATCATCATCATCATCATCATCATCATCATCATCATCGCCGTCATTGTCACGGACTCCCACCCATTCGCTAACTTCGGTGCGTGAATGCGCTACACGATTACACATCGTGTCCTTGACCTTCAACATTTGTTCACCTTATTTTATGCATTCGTTTAGAAAATTATTTATCGTCTGCCCATCAATATGTGGAGCTCTTTAATCGGGGCGACCGTCTGTGATCTCAATGCGCATGAGCACTAACGGACCCGCCAAACACGGGGGCATTCAGTCTCCAGTCGCCACTCCATGCAGTCGCATTTTGTTCTCTGGGGGGGG
>JARBEQ010055090.1:0-10534 GCA_030265355.1 Tritonia tetraquetra | reverse complement strand
AATCCACATTAGAGTCCCAACCGTCACAAAGACACGTGATCTAATAGGCAATCCACATTAGAGTCCCAACCGTCACAAAGACACGTGATCTAATAGGCAATCCACATTAGAGTCCCAACCGTCACACGTTCAGAGGACTTAACCTGCACATTCACAACATGATAACTGGTACACGACTTTTGATGATAATTATTAACTTGGTTCTTTGTTGTTTCAGGAAGTGGTATTATTTACACCTTGATGCCATGGATACATGTACTCTCTCTTTCTATCCCCGTGTCTCTTTTTTTTTTTTTTTTTTTTTTTTTTTTTAAATCTTATTTCATTTTTATTTAAGTCCTTATCCACAGGGGTGTTTCTCGACTGGACTTTTGTCATCCTTCGTTATAACTTTTTTAAAACCCACTGTAGAGGATGAATTGATAACTAGCATCAGTAGCATCTGCATAAGCAGCAGCAGCAGCAGTAGTAGTAGTAGTAGTAGTAGTAGTCGTAGTAGTAGTAGTAGTAGTAGTAGTAGCAGTAGTAGTGGTGGCGGTGGTTGTAGTAGTAGAAATTATGTAGTGGTGGTGGTAGTAGTAGTAGTAGTAGCAGCAGCAACTATAGTAGGAGTAGTGGTGGTGGTAGTAGTAGTAGTAGTAGTAGTAGTAGTAGTAGTAGTAGTAGTAGTGGCAGCAACAACAACGTAAGTAGCATCAGCGGTAGCAATAGAAGGAGCAACAAGAGTAGCAGCATTAATACAAATAATTGCAGCAACAGTTGTACTAGTAATAGTAATTACAGTTAGTAACAATAGTAGTAGCATCAGATCGTTGCCATTAATAAATAAAAAGAAGTAATGGGTATGATGATTGCTTAAGGGGTGCAGACAGAGGCGAAGTGTGTACCCCCGTCTCTCGCCCCCCCCCCCCCCTTTTCTTGTTATTTGAATCATTCCTTGCAATTTGCAGAGCCCATCACATAAGTAACCACAATGACCACCGCATGGTGGTACTGGGGTCAACCTGATAACGGTGTTTGCCTCCAGAATGACATGATCAGCCTAATGCCCCCTCCACATCGCCCGGTTTCCTTCCCTAACTGGAATGTGGAGTAATGGCGTACACATCCGTCTTAGCCTACGTATCCTTTTGCGAGATGCTATGGCAAGTCGCTCACGATGAACTGTCGCTCCAAAATCAATCAAGTATGATTTGTAAGGCTACGTCATTACGTCTCTTGTCTCGCGTAAGGAGATGACTTCTTTCAAGCCGTGCTTATTGATTTGAAGTGTCAGTTCATCGAGAGCGACATAACATCGCGCCGCATCTCGGATAAGGATACCAAAGATCTTTCTACAATAAGATGTTCGGCGTATTTCACTATATGCTGAGTGAGGAATTTTTTTTAGAGTATGCTCCCTTGCACATTGTGTGCTAGTTGTGCCATAGCGTGCACCGGATGCCATAGCGTGCACCGGATAGAACGCATTTTATGTTTTTGGTGTGTTATTTTTTAAAGTTCACATAATTTTGCTAAAAGGATGCATTACGACCGTACCACTTTGTATCGAGTATTGAACGCATCAAAAAAAAAAGGGAAAAAAGAGAGAATTATGGGAACAGCCGATGATAAAAGAACGTCACTCTCATTCGTCATCGGTAAAAGTCATCGAGTCGAACATCTTATTGTAGATGATCGTTGAGGATGTGTCGCCACAACATTCTTTTGTTCTAATGTTGACTTTTCCTCCCCAACACTCAATTACAGGATAGCAATACTGATGAAGATA
This sequence comes from Tritonia tetraquetra, assembly GCA_030265355.1. Lineage (NCBI taxonomy): Eukaryota > Metazoa > Mollusca > Gastropoda > Nudibranchia > Tritoniidae > Tritonia > Tritonia tetraquetra. The sequence goes on along the minus strand of JARBEQ010055090.1, from coordinate 8,763 downwards.
AAGAAGTTGAAAAAGAAGTTAAAGAAGAAGAAGAAGAAGAAGAAGAAGAGGTAACGTGTCCTATTTACCACGTGCATGTTAAAGGCTTTTGGTGGTGGCAATTTACAAACAGGTTCAATAAATGCATCGGAAGAGGCTTTAAGGGCCCGTGTACACCAACAGGAAATTTACGTACTTATATCAAATACCACTAACATCATTATATTTGTATTATATCATTATTATTATTATTATTGTTAGTAGCTGTAGACGACATCTACCTTAAACATTGAGACCCACCTTTAAAAACAACAATATTATAATATCATTATTGTTATTATTATTATTATTATTATTATTATTATTATTAGCTATAGACGACATCTGCCCTAAACAATGAGGCCAACCTTTAAAAAAACCCCACTTTTTTCTCATTTGGATGGATAAGTGTAAAGTAGATATTATATAATTTACATTTCACGAATAATTTTGTTGTGTATGATAGCTATAAGAAATTTAGTACAGTACTAGTAAGCTCCTTGGTGTAAAATTATATGAATTGGAAACAATTCTTGGGAGATGTAGCATAAATAGCCAGTTCTTTGGGGGTTTTTTTGTAGGCCGTCGATTCGATATATATTGTACTGATAATGTGAAGAGAATGTCTGCATCTAAAGTTGGGATCTAATCCTGATTATGTATTAGTTCTATGGTATTGCAGTAAAACGTTTAGGCACATAGCTGTTATATTTTGATAATCACAACATGCTTTTTTTAACGAACGATTAATGCTTTTGCCAAGATGACTCAGATTTATTTAGTAAATTTCAAATTTTTCGTTTTATTTAAACGTTTTCCTTTCTCGGCCATTTTCATCACTTGCCTATCTCGTCATCTAGCATTTATTTTTATCTTTGTTCTCATCGTTTTTTCACCATACCTGAAACATAATCAGTTGATTCACGTTTTATAATATTTAACTTCTTACAATATGCCTTATCATTAGTATGCCCCATGTTACAGAACATTTTACTTGAAATTAATTTATCATCGGCTTGCAATTAATGATTTTATTTTTTTAATGGGGCATTTTGTTACAATTAATATCACGTTATAATACAACAGTTGGGGTAAGATAGCTTTAACGAAATAGATGTATCAGACACAAACGGATTATTTTACTGACAAATGATCACGCCATTGATGCATCATCGTGTATTTTATCTACTGTAGATATTTTTTCACGTTTTGTAAGGACACATATTTTGCTTGTTTTAGTATGATGTTGATACTACAGTGGACTACGCTTAAATTGAAGTCGCTTGAGTTGATCTTCGGTTGTGTCGATTTTTTTCTTTGGAACGATCAGTGACCTTAGTGTAACGGTTGTGTCGAATGCGTTTATCCAGTCCCCGAACGACGATCAACTTAAGCGTAGTCGACTGTGCATTGTCTTTGTCCACAGGTCGCAAAGTGTAAACATTATCTGATTTACTACGTACAATGATGTACGTGTGACAAAATCCCTTTCCCCTCTCCTTCCTCTTTTTGCAACTATTCGTCTGTAGCACACACGCTTCTTAACATTTAAGTCCATAATCTATACACAGATCTACACAGTGACCCGCAGCAAGAGCACAGTTTCTGTTTTTATTTGTCTGAAGACTATTTCGTAAATAATTTACATCATTGTATAGTGGAGCCAAAGGAATTCTTTACACCTTCCGTACCTTGTGATATTTTTTAAAATTATTTTTCGCTAATACAAAAATGAATAAATAAATGAATGAAAAATTAAATGAATAGATAGAATAACAAAGAGTGATCAATTTGACGAGTCCACATTTATAAATTGTTTGGAATTGCGCACAATTAAAGTAAGGCCCTATCTAATTGATATTTGCTCGAACCTCATTTCTCATGTTTTATAATTTATCACATCTCGATTTTCTGTGCGATTTGTCTGTCAAGTGCACATATGTAAATGGGAAATGGGTTTACACCTTTTCTAGACAGCTCACGATTCCTGAATTGTCTTTCACAAACCTCGTTCAACTTCTGTCTGCCCTATTCTTTTCTGAAGTCTGTTTTGGTTTCTTCTTGAATGGCCGGAAGTTGTACAAAAAGGCCTGTGTAGAAACAACAGAACTTCGCTTAGAATTCACAGAGTTTTTATTCTCGCCTCAATTTAAAATTAACCAATAACTCGTTAGGTCACACATTCAACTCCCATCGGCGCTTGATAATCTTATGGAAGAAATTAAAATGACTTTTTAGATAGTAATTAGATTTCCAGTTTGCAGAGCGTATTCTTGTGCGGCGTTATTCATCGTAAAACTATTTTTTCACGAAAACGTTGTTTTTCTGTTAGATTCCGTCGAGCTAATTTTGGTTGAGCGTAGATAAAGATTCCTTTTTCTCTACTTTATAATGTTTGTCGGTAATTGGAAATTAAAGATTTACGAAGAGAACAAATCGTACTTCTCCCCCTTTGTATTACTCTTCCAAACTCTAATCAGATATTTTGTTAAATCAAAATATATACTATTTGTTTCCAACCCTAATTTTCAGTGACCATATTTCAAGTTTTACCGCCACACACAACTTTGAACATTGGCGTGTTCTGTTCCCAAGGTACTCTTCGTCTCGTTTGGGCGGCCTCAGAGAGAACGCTTTTTGATGACGCTGGAAATAACACTGTAGAGCAACTTTGTTTGAGCTGCTTTCCAGTGTCCTTTTTCTCAGCCTCAGCAATAAACATTCTCTGTGTGGCCGCCCTTGGCAATTCGTTGTCGACGCTCTTTCCAACCTGTGCTCTGTGCATTGTTTTGTGTCATTCTTTCCCAGCATGTTTGGACATTGCATTTCTCCGTGTTTCCCCCTTTTTTGGCGTGTCGTGTGTTGTGTGTTTTTTGTAGTGAGATGCATTGGTGAATGGCTATTTACATCCTTATTATTTTATTTCATTCTGGTAGAATGCATTGCAAAGGGAGTGGGTTGCAGGCGGGAATGTTATACGGCTTCATACTGTTATGTTAGTTACACCCTATATGTAAACTACACATCGTTACTTGGGTGCAAAAATCCGGTATCTGCCTATTTCGACAGTGTTACAGATTGCTGTAATGTTAGTTACAGGGTTTTTGCACCGAGGTGACAATATCATTTTCTCATTTTCCCATTTTTCATTATGCAAACTTTTTTTTCGAACCCCTGGTTGTTAAGATGAAAGTGACGTAAAACTGTAACGGTGATATAGGATGAATATTCAATTTGGTACCATTGACAATTGAACGTGCTCTTGATTCAAAGCTGTAATGTTTGATTTGGGCATTTCAGAGTGTGCTAAGATTTGAAAAAGAAATTCATTATACGAATGAATGTATCGTGTCGCGATGACGTTCCTTGTGTGAATCATCACGTTATGCATTAATTACAAACAGCACAATAAGTCGTTCGTCTTAAGACACACCTAAATGCAATGATAAATTGGCCGTGATTAGCTTACACATCGCGGGTTCGAGTCCGGTTTCAGGCAAATTGTCACTTGTCCGCTTCATGCTACTGAACCCGGGTTAAGCTCCGGCCCTATAAGCCTTAAAAAGCTCTTAAGGACATACTTACTTAGCTTACACAATATACAATTTAATAATTTGGGGATCACAGTAAAATCAGCTTACTTTAGCCTGTAGGTACACTGGGCATGTTATATTACTTATTGTTATCATAATAATTTATATTGCTTCAGTTGACAATGTTTATTATGCTTAGCACTACGTACGGCAAGGCTTTGTTGTTGTCACCTCGGGATCGACCTAACGAAAAAAAAAAGGTTTTATTTTTTACTCATATTCATATTTTCAACTTGGGCAATTCCACGTGAATTTCTAGAGCAAAGCTTTGAAAACTTTGAAAGGTGGAAAGGTCCAGTTGAAATCTCCTCCTCAAGAATTCGAACTTCCCACCTATGCATCCAGGGTCATGTGACTTTACCACCTGACCACTGACGCCCCCTGTTGGCCAATCAATGACTGTTTTGGACAATCCATAATATTATGTGGGAAGACCTTGATACGATTGTATTGTCAAATTGAGACACGTATTTCCCTTGTTCCACGGGCCATTACAGTACTTGGAGATTGTCTGAAATATTTTGCCAACTCCTTTTTAAAAAGAAGGATTTTCCTGTTTTTATCATTTTAAAAACTCGCCACAACGCCTGTTTTCACTATTCTTATTGAATAATCCTATTTCCTGTTTTTTAAATCTCAATGTTATGTTTTCTTCTTTCTCTCTATTAATGTCCTGTCCCGTTTTTACTTTGGTTAGGGTTGACAGGCTTGATTTTGGTTTATTAAACCTTGTGGTCCATTCCTGCAGAGTGTTTTGATTTTCCTGTATCAGCAACTTTGTTCTGCTATATATGTAAAGAGGAAGAGCACCCGCATCACACATAGTCTAAGAGTGGGCAGTGAGAGGTTAACACAACAAACTTTACATTGTCGACAAAATTCAAGACATTATTTGATATAATACCTGATTTGTTCTTGTCAAAATGAGATTATATGCATAACACATAAACATACAAAAGGACATTCTCTTGGTAGCCGAAATAATATTATGTCGTATTGATACCTTGGTCTACATTTGGAACGGACGTAGGTACAGACTGAAATATATCTTTGTGAGGATGTGTACATGTTAACACGGATATAAATGTTTTGTGAATCTTTATCGGAGTTTTTGTGTATTGTTTGTAATGCCATTTATTTCCTTTATCTCAGTGCAAACATACTGTCGTAACAAATGCGCGTTTTTCTTTTCACCGGTCTTTGCCGGTAAAATTCAGGCGCACCCAATTTTTGAATAAGAGGGGTAAGGAAATGTATAAACTTCCAAAAGGGACGAATCACAGGGGCGTAGATCGTTCCGGGCAACAATGCCCTTCCTCAGCTAACAGACACAAACACAGACAGAACATATAACACAAAAAATGGGTAGAGAAATCTCAAACAATTCGATAAGACCTGTCGCCAAGCGAGGTAAACCCAAATTCTTGGAAACGTTTTGAAACTGTAGGTATCTATTTGCTGGAATTAGCTCAGTTGGTTAGAGCGCGGCCTCTGTCTCTGGCTAGGCGGTGTTGTCGTGCGCCGCGGTGTGGGTTCGATTCCCACTGTCGACTTTCCACTTTTCTTTCTGTGGCTATTTTTTCTGTGTTTTCTCGCACTTAAAACATTTCTCTACCTTGCTTATTACTAAATGAAAGTAGTTAGGTGATTATTATCCATTAGACGACCTTGAACCTCTACATCTACATAATATATCGGCAGGTTTCGGGGGAAACCCCGCTATATAGAATTCTCTATAATAGTCTAGAGCATCCAAATCCAACAAGAAAGGGCGCAAGACTTTCACTTTCAGCCTTGAATAAATTGAATGTTTTTTCTTTGTTCACCTCTTTGTTTGTCTTTGTTGTGTAACACATAGACGCTGTCTGTACCCGAACTAATGCTTTTGATTACCGGGATGTTTTGTGACACCTTTTCTCAGGTGAATTTCATTGTTAGGTAGCAATTCATAACCATCGAGTCGTGAAATGTTCTTACCACCCCTCACAATGCCCGTCCACTAATCGCCGCATCAACCATGTGAGGGCCCAAAGGGAGCAGCATCACATCTCCCTCAGTGAAAACAAAGAAAGTCGTCTTTCGTGTGCTGTGTGCTAGCTAGGGAAGAGTTTAATACTAAACGTTGAACGGCGGGACCTCTTTATAGCCCATCACCGATAGGGAGGGGGGTGAACAATGGTAATACTTTTGAACCAAGAGAGGCCATTACAAATGCATTGCTTTGTGATATTTTAATCTATATAGGAATTACACAAATTGGTTGCGCTTAGAGTTGGTTGCAAGCTGGTCAAGATACGCTACTCTACCGACGCCCCCAACCAACATAATATCATGTAATATATTATGCATGCTGAAAAGGAAGACTGGAGTTTGAAAGGCTGACTGATAAAAGGACCACTTACACTATTGCCCAAACAACTGGCTTGAGACGTACCCAACATGGCGAAATACTCTGTCTGATCAAACATACGGCCGCCTCTTATCAACCCTGCTGTCCCCTCAGATAAATATGCACTATTTAGATAGTCTGCCTTCGTGACGACACGTTTCCTGCGCTATTTGTACCGACCGTATCAATTCCGTGAATTAGACACGTTATTCACACGGGGCGAGTTTTTATCCAGATATGATGGTTTCCGACCAGGCCAAGTAATAGGCTTGCTCATCAGTTCCAACTTACAAGTTCTTGAAATTATGATAATCGTTATTCGTTGTAAAGAGTGATTCAGTACATTCTTACAGTGGTAAGTGTCTTGGCAGATGAATGGCGCAATCATTATTCTCAGTCCTTTTTAGAAGTTTGAATATTGTAGAAAAGCATTTATTTTGATCATTAATGTGCAGTTATTCTTGCAAAATAACGATTTAACGTTTCCGTGGGTCATGTGTTGGTATGTAAGGGACACAAATCAGTGACGTGAGGATTGGTGTAAAATAGTTAGACAGAGACCGTGATTTAAAGACAAAATAGTGGATGAATATGGCTTGGCAGTAACGCTTTAGCTTCGTGAACAGAAGGTACTGGGTTCGAATCCCGGTCGTGACGTTCGGATATTTTCCTTGGAGTTTGCTCGAGTTTCGTGGCTCTGAACCTGTGTATTCCAATGAAAGGGACGCTCCTGGCCACTTATTCTACTGTAGCCGCTACTACCACCACGACCGCTACCACCATCATCAACACCACCGCCACCACGACCGCTACTACCACCATCAACACCACCGCCGACGCCACCACCACCACCACTACCACCAACATCACCGCTACCACCGTGTATGTCGATGGTCAATTCTTCCACTAATTGAATGATAATCTAGGTCCAGCGAGTGTCTTCACCATTTCTTTGTCCGCCTGTCATGCACCACTTTTCTGGTCATTGCACCCTCCCCTCCATTTCACATCTTTTGACCATACTTACACACACCTGGTTTCCCACCCGCCCCCTTAAAAAAAGGATGATAAAAGAAACGAAAGAAACATTTAAGGAACTAAAGAAAAGCCCTAAGATTAGACTGCACTGGAAAAACAAGTTTGTCATCTTGTCGCTGTCGTTTTGTTGACGATGGAGGGAGGGGCCTTGGACACTTGGACTAGCGGAAAGGCTACCGAAGGGGTTATTATTGTTGTGGGGTTTAAGCCAAGCTTCCTGTCCTCTTGTTGTCTTTTCTATAACTCATTGTACCCTCACTTTACCTGTGTGGTCAAGCCCCCCCCCCCCCCCTCTCTCTCTCTCTCTCTCTCTCTCTCTCTCTCTCTCCGCGCGCGCGTGTGTGTCTGTGTTTGTGTAGTTGTTTCGATAATAGTATTAATCAATCTCACCTTAACATTTCCTCTCCCCCACCTTCACACTCGCACCTCCCTTGTTTACGTCCTCACCATCTCTCATACCATCTTTGCTTCTATCATTGTCCCACCTACCTTAACAACTTCTAATTGGTAAAAATTGGGGTGGTAAAATAAATAGGTCCTCTGTTCATCAACAGGGGTTTGCCGTCATTCCTAGTGGCATCTTGTCTGATCTCGCCCTTCTCTATTTCCTTTTTCTACCCCACATGGTCTGGTGTTTATAAATGGGCCCTCCACCAACGGGTGGTGCAGCTCCCCCAGTGGGTGCCATCCATGGACTGCTCGTCCTTCCAAGTGGTCTATGGGTGGCATCTAATTACCTTTGATTTGTTTGGAGCCGTGTGGCGGGCGCTTAATTAATTACCTACCTGTGTCGATAGAGCCCTAAGACAGCAACAACAAAAAAACAAACAACTTCTAATTCCCAACACTCTTTTGTTTGTTTTATATGCGACCCGGGGGGGGGGGGGGGTAGTTTTCTTTGTTATTGTTAATAAATATGTTGGATGAGAAAGTTACCGCTTGCTGTTATTTAGCTCAGCTAGCTCGTCGATATATTAGATCGGCTTGTTTGTCAATCCGTTTGACTGAGTGTCCCTTTCTGACCTTGCATCGTGTTTTTGGTTTGGGTTACTTGTTATTTCTATGATTTGTATCTAATCTGGTGCCTCAAACATTTCAATCTTCCAAACATAAAATTCTGTCACACTCGAGTTCTGATGCTTTGTAAAGGACAGCACACATATACCGTGTTATATGGACGTCGTAGCGTTAACGCATTCGCTTAGTGTGCAGAAGGTCCTGGCTTCCTGACGACGTCGGGAATTTTTCCTTTGGACTTCCTTGGAGTTTTTATGGCTCTGACCCGATGGACTCCGAATTGAATTTAGTCCTATCGGAGATGGACTAACACCGAAGGTCCTGCCTTTGATAAGATAAGATAAGATAAGATTAACTTTATTTATCCATTTCCGGAAATTTGTACAGGGAGTTGTAATTTATATTCCTATACGTCAAATAGACAATTTACCAATATTCCATACAACAATGATAACAATAATAGTAATGATGATGATAATAATAATAGTAACAATAATAATAATAATAATACGTAGCATTTCTATAGCGCACAACACATGACAAGGTTATCATGCTCTGTGCACTTTACAATATCCATATAATAATAACATTTATTTGTCATGACACATGTTCACGAACTACACAATAACAAAGTAGACACATTCTCTCTCTCTCTCTCTCTCTCTCTCTCTCTCTCTCTCTCTCTCTCTCTCTCTCTCTCTCTCTCTC
>JARBEQ010054980.1:0-14948 GCA_030265355.1 Tritonia tetraquetra | reverse complement strand
GGCCAATAAACAAATTACTGTAGCCCTTGTGGGTACCCCCTGAGCTATTGATAAAAACTGGGAGGTTCTACCACTCTACCAATGAAACTATATAGTATATATAATCATTGCTTTAACGTATACGTTTGATGGATTTACCCATAAGTAATGATCCTAATGAAAAGCCTGTACCAAGAGGGCGGGGTGGGGGGGGGGGGGTGGAAAAACCCCATCTTAATCTGCCACACGCGCTTTCATTTGATTTAAACGCGATTCTTGTGTAACTTTTACAAAGCGTTTATACGAGTTGGCGTCACTCGCGTGTAAAACCCCGTGTCTTGGCCAATACATTGCCAATTCTGTATCTGATGTATTGTTTCAATCGCGTTTAACCCAGCAGCTTTGCTAGCTTCGAAATATGCCGCGGCGGTCTAAAGAGGAGCAACATTTGAGAGGAGCTGTGGGAATTACTCAATTTGGTATCATTGAAAGAAACAAAATTATACTATTCTATAATAAAGTGTCAGAAAAAAAGGCATAGACGAAAAATGGTTTGTCGACAGTAGGGATGGAACTCACGTCTGTAAACGACAACTCCGTCTCGTCAGAGATACGAGGCCACAAGCTCAACCACATGAATTATCCGCCATTCCTGTGTTTACTAAACTCATGCATTTTGTGGAAATTCAGTTTTCTGTCTATGTGATTTGATACGGTAACGACAGTGGTACCTAACACTGAATATGAATGTTAAACCAAGATAATATGTTGTTTTTTTCAATAAAAAAAAAAGAAAGAAAGAAAGAATAACAGTGATATGATTCCATTTCAATGTTCATTGTGCAGGATATCCAGGACTACGACACCGTAACCAGAGACGGGTGTATCTCTAGCGATGAGTTCGTGCAGGAAATGACCAGCCTTGGTTTTACTGTCGAGTATGCTGAATACCAATTCAAGCGCAATCTGATGACGAGAACGAAAACCGTTCGGTGTGGGACGGGGAGGATCCCCATTCCCATTTTAACCAACAACACTATTCCAGCACAGCAGTCGGCGGTAAGAATTACGGGGGGTTGTGGTCAGATCACTTTAGCTTTTACTTTATTCTATGTTGTGATGGTGATGGCAGTGATGGCGGCGGTGGTTGTGCATGGTAAGAGCATAGCTAGGATGTACAGAAGATAGACAGAGAGACAGGCAAACGTTCTAGAGTTTGAAGTTTAACGCCATATCAAAGGCGGTTAAATAGAACTTGAGAAGATTCCACGTGAATCTCCAGGGCGGAGCCCCATGTGAATCCACAGGGCACAAAGGTCCAGAGAAAAAAATCCCGCATCAAACGGGACTTGAACCCCCTCTGAAGTCGAGTGGCATGACCACTGAGCCACGGGAGACCGACAGATAGTTAGGCGTACAGATAAATAGATGGATACTCTAGGGGGTTCCTTCCTGTCTGAAATCTTTCGATCCATAGCATTACCATGCACGATGATCAAGAGGCCTGTATTGAGATATATGCACGTGCCTTTTGACCAATTAAGGGTAAAACAATGGACAGGTCCCAACACTGCTTAGAAGAAGCTAAATAGAAGGGGGAAACCGAAACATTTCAAGGTGCTATTGACACGAACTATGACCTATCAAAACGGAACCTCAGATATCCGGGGCGTTCGTACGTACGTCGCTAAGTGGTTTAGCCACTCGCATCTGGATGCTATAAATGACTGAATCAGGTAGACACGTCATCAGCCCAGTGTGTTCAAACTACGAATGTTTGTTCTTAAAACTAAAATCACTTCAGTTATATATAGGCAGGGCAGGAGACAAGATGGTCAAGGGGTCAATAAAAGAACTCCATGGCAAAGGTCGTGGGTTTGAGTGCAACTTAGAGTAAGCAACATGACACCTATTACTTCATTCGACACAGGAGTAGAAATAGGTACCTTCAATCGACAAAGGAGTAGAAATGGGTACTGGGTACCAATTCTCAACTGAGAGTTGGGATAGTAACCTGCAATAGACCAGCGTCCTATCCAGAGGTGTTAAATTGTTACTTGTCCACTTCATGCTAATCGAACCGGGTCAAGCTCCAGGGGCCAAAGAGCTCTACAACAGTTATCTTACACAACACAATTTCTAACCATTTCATCACGATGGAGCTAAGTCTTCAGCTGCTCTTGGGATCATCAAAGTTATGAAGAGCAAAACAACATAGATATCATTCAATCTGTTTGAGCTTAAGACTATCCATTTCTCCCTTCAATTCCAGGACACTATCAACAACGAGAATACAATGGCCCTTCTCAATTTCTGCGAGGTTCAGACGAGTCGTTACCTAACTAACTGTGATTGTATACAGCTGCCCAAAACCTGCAAAATTGCACGGATTGCCAACACTCCAGCGTGCATAAACTTAAAGAACAAAATCGCCCCGCGGACTGGGTGTCCATACAAAACCACAGCATCACAGCCAGAGCTAACAAAGACTCTTGCTGCTTGTCTCAACCAGCAGTATGGCACAAGTAATCCGGGATTGATAAAATTATTTTGTTCCCTCCTGTTCAATAAAATTCGTGCTTAACTTTCTGTTTAATACATCAATCATGTAATGTAATATAAATCTTTCTCTGGTGTTCTTTGCCCATTAATACTTTGGTCACATCAATTTCATTAATAAAAGTAGCCTTTGAAAGTACCACCTTGAATTACAACAGAATGGTATCTCTGTGGTAGAATGAAAACAATTCTGATGAGGTTACCATGACCAGCATTATTCCTTTATAGTAAGTAATGGGTTTTTTCACTATTATCCATAAAATTCAAAATTGATTTCAGAAAATTAAAAAAATGAAGAAACCCATTCTCAAATTTGGCTTTCGTTGTGTGCAAAAAAAAAAGGTTTAAAGTTGTTAGTGTTACGCCCTTGGCAACACAGTGTATAGGGGGACCTCCGATTTATAGTCCATCTCTGATAGGACTTGATTCCATAGTCAGACCCGTGAAACTCAAGAAAGTTCAAAGGAAAAAAATCCCAGTCTCCAGCGGGATTCTGCTCACAAAGCAAAGCGTTACTTTTAAGCCACGACCCCCCCCCACCTCCCGAATATAACATTTATATAGCACACAATGTTTCATTTACCATGGCAGGTCATTTCACTCCTGTGTCCTTTTCAACTCCATAGAGAGTATATTATAGTGTGGGCTGCCTGTTAAGTGCATCAGCACTAGCAAATAATAACCATGACCTCATTGCTCGACTTCGCTGACTGATTCAGCTTGCTATGTTTTATACTATCTGTGCCTCTGCTAGATGGCTGTGTTTTTGCTAAGTAGTCTACTTATCAAAAACCCATCAAATCCATGTATAAGCCAAAAATCATAAACATAATCTTTCTTTCTCATCCAGTTCCTTGTTACTATCACAGTGTAGGGCCCGCTCTATGAGGCAGATTTACTCTGGATCAAGATATTAGGCCAAGCAGGTGCTCAGCCCACTGTGACTTTTTTTGTGGTAGGACTTAATTTGTTACCGTCTCCGATAGGACTAAGTTCTTGATCCCACCTACCTTCATAGAATCAGGGGAGGCGTCATGTGTATGTTTCTCTCACAACTCAATTCAAATTTTACTCTTTCAACAGTGAAAAAAAAAAGTAGTATGTCCTTAAGAGTCTTTAAGGCTCATAGGGCCGAAACTTACCCCGGTTTCGGTAGTGTAAAGCGGACAATTTGTCACTGTCTGGATAGGACGCTGGTCTATCACAGAATACTTTCCCAAGACTCGTTTGAGAATTGGTACCCATATCTACAACTGGGTCAAGTGAGGCAAATGGAGTAAAGATTCTTGCCCAAGGAAAAAACGAAGGGCCTGAAGCCGGACTCGACCCACAACCCTCGTCAAGGAAGTCTGTGGTCTCAACCACTCAGTCAGCTCACTTCCCAATTGTTGTCAAGCATGCTATTTTAATCAATCAGAGTTTGTTTAGGTTGCCAACCACAAGGATTCATAGGATCGTTAGACATATCATCGCTGTTGGATTCTAAACATACAAGTGACATTTTCCATGTTATTTTTCTTGTGATGTAAAAGTATGTTTAGACTAAAAATTTGAGGAGGGAAAACTTTGTACGGTTAAGTCGTTCTTTCTTTCTTTCTTATCCAGTTCGCTTTTACCATTACAGTGTAGGGCCAGCACTATGAGGCTGGATTTCTTTGGATCAAGATATTAAGCCAAGCCGGTGATCTACCCACTGTGACCTTTGTGCTAGGAATTAATTTTGCCCATACAGTGGCCTTGCAGCCTAATCTTATCAATTTTCAACTGCCAAGGGGTTTTTAACATGCGCAACGTGCACATGGGACCTCAGAGTTTATTGTCTGTCTCCGATATGACTATTTATTTGATCCCTGAATAGGATTAGGGGAGTGGCATATAGGTTTTCACTGAGTTTCAAGGAGAAAAATACCTGACAGTGTCGCTGCCGACATTTGAACCCGGTACCTTTCGCTTCAGAGGTGAGACCTGTACCTCTGCGTCACTGGGACCCCATCATTAAGTCACAACACAAAAATAGATGATTGGCTGACACATTTCCCATTAAAAAGAGGGTGTTTATCAAAGAAAAAGGCATTAGTATATTTACAATCTGACAGCGATGATGTTACTTTTTCAATGAAAAATGAAGAAGGATAGAAAAAAATAAATTAGGATGATTTTTTAAAATATTCAATGGTTTGATCTTCCTTTGGAATGCTCTTGACGTGCCCTTACGTTAAAGATTGCAGAAATCACCTTCTCTGATCTTTGAAAAGTAACACCTTTATAAGGATTTGATCTGGCGGATTTCCAACAACTTTTCTGTATTTCTATGCCCCACATATGGTCAGCACTGACACTGTAACAACTCTGCTGTTGCCTGGTCCTTAATCCAGGCACGCAATGGCAAGATTTGATTGCTAGTTTAATGCAGTTATGCTAATAAGGTGAATTTCGCTCGCCACTTGTTCAGTTTAGTCTTTGATTGTAAAATGAAAGCGTGGTGAGCATAATTCGCCTCGTTAGCACAGCAAGCAAGCAAATCTTGTCTAATGCGCGCCTTGGCTAAGCCTAGTATGAGAAAGGAAGAAGGTTGTGAGTTGGGTCAACAATCCACTACAGTATTAAAAAAAGAGCTACAGAAATATCAACAAACAAAGACAGCTAATGCTTCACAAGGAGCGATAAAGTATTGAGTGTGATACACTAACAATGCAGTACAAAAGAGAACACAGATAAGTTAGAATAAAAAGAGCATGCATCCCTCATCCACCAGTTTCTTACCTGCATGGTCTTTCTGTTCTGAGCTTCCAGCTGTTTGAGAACCTTGTGGTCTTTGGTCAGGTGTTTGACCAGAGAGCTGTAATAATCCTTTAGCAAATTCTTACAGCCTTTCTGTCTGTCTGCAGGCAGCAGCTGCAAAATCAATGATGGATGTTAAAAGGTTAAAGTTTTAACTTTTTTAGTTTTACACTCTTGGCAACTCTAAGGTCATATCAGAAGCAGGAACTCTGATCTATAGTCCATTTCCAATAAGACTTGATTCCACAAGGAATCCACAGGGTCAGAGCCATAAAAACTCAGAGCAAGTCCAAAGGAAGAAAGCCCCACATCGGCACCGGGATTTGAACCCAGGATCTTCTGCACAGGAAGTGAAAATGTTACTGCTATGCTACAAGATGATGGATGTTAATATTCTTTCAACTTTCAACCACTTGGTCAAGGAAGACATCACTCATATGTACATATATGAAGAAGAATACTCAATGGCCAATGTATTCAAATCAAGTTTGCAAAGTATATTCCAGTAATGGCAGGCACAAATAAGCAAGCATTAAATAGCCATTGTGTGGATAGGATTCTTATCTCTCATCAGGGATGTCCAGAGTTCAAATGCCAGAAAGTAAGAATTGATTTCTCTGAATCTTTGAAGGCTCTGCCAATGAGATTCATATAAAACTTTCAAGTTCAAAAATTTAAATTCTTGAATGCCCACTGCTCAAACCAAAAAAGCATGAACAGTAGTGTGGATGAAATAATCATGTACTGATAAAGACTTTCTTCGTGTAATAACAGAGGCAAGGTGATAGGAGGTAAAGACAGGAGACCTCTATGCTAATTGTTTCCTTGGATAACAAGCTTTACTCTGATTTTCTCATTCAACCCAGGTGTAGAAATGAGCACCAACTTTTAAGTGAAAGTTGAGAAAGTAAATTGTAATAGACCAGCATCCTATCCAGAAAGTGTCAGCAGATCACTGAATCGAGTTAAGCTCTGTCCAAGTGTTGTTTTTTTATCAAGTTCCAAATTACTACAATGCAGTATTGGGGCCATCTCAGTGTTCTGAGCCAGCTAGTGCACAACATGTCCACACATCTGAATGCAGGTATCCCAACCTCAACCACCATGCATAACCAAATCAAACATAGGGCTGGCAAAGTAGATACAGATCTTTTTCACAATTTCTATTAATGTGACCCTAAACATTAGAATATATGGTAATGACACTTGAACTCATCGTATTCACTGACATAAGACCACTGAATTCTGTGGAAACAACTAACCTCTTACATGTGAAAACACATAGTAATGACCATCAATTCTAAATTACTGTAAAACTCAATATTTTAGAAACTAAGCACTCTTGCTGTTATATTTATAAAGCAAATAAGCAAATTTCAAAATTAAGCAATCTATTACACAGCAAAATAACTGTTCATTCTGGCAATTATAATATACGTCAACATGTCAAGTTTCATTCAAATCCATCGGCTGGTTAAGTAAACGCAAACCTTTATGTGTGGGCATGAATTTTGAAAGGATTTAGGTATAACCTGCTGGCCTAATACTAATAGTACAAAAAATATGTCTAAACAACTAAACAAAACATATTTAAATCAAGGTTTCTCACCTGGCTCGTGGGGATTTCCAAACCATATTTTTCTGCCAACAATCTAAAAATAATAAACAGGAAAAGACACGAAATAAATATAATCAGTCACATTGTGACTTTATAGTACAAAAGCAAAAGAAGAAATCCAATGAAAACGTAACCGGAGGAAAAATCATTAGAATTCCACAATGTTTAATAGCTAGCACCTAATTCTAATAGCTTGAAATCAAGATGAAGTATCAGGATCAGAATTAGCCTTTCGTTTATTGATGCCAAAATTTAAAAAAAATTCCATCAGTGGAATATATTTCATAGGTTCTTTTTTTGTGACCTCTCATGACGTGCCACTCTATTTGCTTTCTTTAAATTCTTCCTATCATACTGTTTTCAGCTTCTTAAACAAACAGTTTTTGGGGGCTTCATTAACAACTTATTGAGTCTTAAGAAAAAGCGTTGATCTGTTGTTGCATTCAAATGGCACGCACATTAACTGACAGTTAAACATAACACGATAAAAAGGAGTAAAGCCTAACCTATATTTCCTAGGAATGATCCCAATGTACTCATCACCACAGTATTTGAAAAAGCTAGTCATGATGGGTAAGTAGTTGTGCTCTTCCCTATCCGAGTTGACAAGAATGGACAGCTGATTGGCTAGAATTGGCAGACCTTCCTTACACTTGAACACGCCTGATGCAATCAGCTCACCCAGGAAACGAAGATCCACACGGTATTTACTGGGATTGCTGATCTTAATACACGAAAAAGAATGAAAATAAAAGAGAATATGATTAATTCAAACTACTAGGGCAATAACTCCATTTTAAATGTACACTCTGCTAAAACTGAAAATTCCATCCGCATCTCTAGGGTTCAATTCAATTCAAATTCATTTATTTGCATAATAATATACATAATATATATATCTATAATATACACAAAATGGATACACCAAAAGTAGTGATATTACTTATTTCCATGGTGTTCCGCTGGTAATGATAATGTCCTGAAAAGCCTTTACACTCATGGAGCCAGAGCCTAACCCGGCTTCAGTAGTATGAAGAGGACAAGTGATAAATGGATCACCTTCTGAATAGGATGTTATTCTATTTCGGATTACTTTCCAAACCTCAGTTGGGAATTGGTACCCATTTCTACACATGGGTTCGGTGAAGCAATCAGTTTCTTGCACAAGGAAAAAAACAGAAGCACCTGAAGTGGGACACAAACCAATGACCCTTGTCATGGAAGTCAGCTTTCTTAAAACCACTTCACAAATTGCCCGAAAGGGACAAATAAAGTTTATTATTATTAAGGGTTGAGCTTAAATTAATAAATCCCTTGGAAAAAGACACTTATGATAAAGGGCATATTGATATCTAATTCAAATGATATGGAGAGGAATATATGCTCACATTGCATTGAGAGGTACAATGAAGCATATTATGCTGGATAATTCAACAAGTTTTACTATTTACAACAAAAGCGTGGAGTATCATGTGAGATTTTAAAGGAATATTGTTTGAATGCGAGTCCTAATGACATTTACTAGGATTTGCTAAAAACACACCTTACTAATACATAAATCCCATAACCAAATGACACAATTCTCACCTTCTCATCCTTCTTTCCTAGTAAACTCTTGTTAAACATTTCCAAAAGTGAAGTACTGAACTCTGAATATCTCTCATGCAAAAGACCACATATGAGTGTGGCACATGGCACATCAGACATCTTCAATTTGGCCTCGACTATAGCACTAGCCTGTTGTAGGAAAATAGATTTTAAAAAGAAAAACATCAACAAGTCAGACTGATAAATCTTAAAAACAGCAAACTCATTTGAATGTAACAAATCTTTTAGTTTCCTTTTATCTCTTCTCTGTAAGAGTATTTTTTGTAAAAGTTCTAAAGTTTGAAGTTTAACGCCCTTTTTAACACATAAAGGTCATATCAAAGGCGGTTCAACAGAAATTGAGAAGATTCCACGTGAATCTCTAGGGCAGAGCCGTGAAAACTCTGAAAGGTCCAGAGAAAAAATTCCACACCAGGCGGGACTTGAACCGCGTCCTCCGCGTCCAAAGTCTAGTGGCTTGACCACTGAGCTAGGAACGCCCCCTGTAAGAGTATTTCCATCTTTGGGTAAATGTTTTTAAAAATTCAATCCTCAAACTTTTTCTAAATACCCATAAACCTGAATATTTCAAATGTATGAAATGGGGCTCTATTTCAAAATAAAAGATTCTTCAACATGATCATACCACTTCGCCAACATATTTGGTCAGGTTCAAACTCAGTAGTTCTTTGCATAGACTGTCTTTCTGGGATTCTGTCAAGTTTCTCTTTAAAAGTACAAGGAAAAGAAATGATAAAACACATTAATCAAATCATCTAAAGCAATTATCAATGACCAATTTACAAAATTTGAAAATTTATGAGTGTCATCCCCTCACCTCAAATATGTCCAAATAAATAATGCCATAAAAGGTATCACAGGTTACCAGTTATGAAGGAAGAGACACAATTAAATTATTTCAAAATTTGGGCTCTGTTCAGCTCACTGTGCAAAATTACATTCACTTCAGTTTATTTCATAAAATATTCACCACAGTATCAAACTTTGGAGACTTCATCTCTCTTAAAATGACAATCAGAAAGCAATGTTACAGGGTTTTTTTAAAGACAGGTGACCTTTAAGACCATAAAGATCCCATTTACAGCTATACAGCTTGTACTGGGCTACACAGAAAAGTTACACCAAGGTAAAATCCAATCATTTGCTGCAGAGGATTAAATTCCAAATTGTGGTCCATGTTTTGTGAATGTGTTTGTTTGTTAAATAAAGGGTTATAAAGTAAACAGGTGTCAATAAACAACATAAAAACCACTTACAATTTTCTTCACAAAAGCAGTGTTCTTTTTTAAATTGGAATCAAGCTTACTAAAAAATGCTTCATCTGGCCAGTTGTCTGTCACAGAAAAATGAAAAAAGTGTTCAAATTATAATAATTTTTTTAGATTCATCATTACCTTTCACACTTTTAATTAGGAATCAAATACCAAGTGAAAAACTATTGTTGCAAAATTATCTAAAATCTGACATAGAATGTATCAATATTTTCTTGTGATCAGTTTGGAAAAGAGTTCCATGCAATTTTTGTTCCATTGTTTAACTCTTCATAGTCAGCCAAAATGTTGAAAAATTCCAACATGCTAAAAATTAAGAAAAACTGGTAGTACTGATGAAACTGCCTTGCAAATGCGAGGCTTAGGCAGACTAATAAGAATGTACATCTCAAAGAATCAAGTCAAAAAAAGTTTTAGAACTTACCAGGAGAAATCAGATTTTTCATTCTTGCTTGTTCCTTTTCAGAAATTCTTGTTTTGCATTCCGCAATGTAATCTTTCAAAGACTTCTAAATATGAAATTTAAAAAAAACAACATAACTTTAATTTAAAATTCTCAAATATATTTACTCAAAGGCTCTCAACATAGTTGCAGACTTGCCATGCTTTTTAGTCATTATGAACCTGTGAAATGGCCTGTTTTCACTGCTTTTATTGAATAATCTTGTTTCATCAGAATATTTTGTAATCTTTCTCTATAGTGGTGTCCTGGGTTTTTTGTGTAGTCTTGTCCTGTTTTTACTTTGGTTAGAAAAGGGTTGGCAGGCCTGTAGTTATAATGATTTTAACACATTATAACTAAACAAAATTGATATAATCCTTCAACCATGTTCTTTTAAAATGAGTATTCTTTAACAACTGAGAGGAGAAGCTACATAGCAATTAAAGTTAAAATGCAAAATTGATATTAAGAGTAATCACCTCTTCTTCTGCTTTCAAACGTTCTGCTTCTTCCACTGCTTTCCTCTGCAAATAATATGAATACAGTACCAAGTTTGAAAATGCACTATATCAAACTCCATAAAATACGCAAATGGTTTCTCCATTTAAAACAGCTTTAAGCAATGCATCACAAAATCTTGGGAATTAATCAGGGGAAATGATCAGATTATATGGGGAAAAAATTAATTCAATCATCAAACTTTTCATGAAAAAAGGTCCAGGTTCAGTGTCCTTAGAATGTGTAAAACGAAAGTTTTTTCAAATAAAAATTGCATGACAAACCTTCTCTTCCTCTTCCCTTCTCAACGTCTCTTCTTCTTGTCGCTGCTTTTCTTCTTCTTGCCTCACTTTCTCTTCTTCAGCCAGGCGTTTCTTCTCCTCTTCACTTAACTCAACTTCCTCTTTTTGCTTCGATTCGTTTTCTTTGGTTCTTGGCAACTCTACTTTCCTCTTGCGATCAAAGTCATCTTTTGTACCCCTTTTGTCTTCATAATCAGAGTATCGACTTTTAGGAGGCACTTTGCTGAAAAGCAAACAAAACAACAATTAACCCCAGTAACTGCTGTCTTGGGAAAATTTCTTGAATCTATGAAATTAAAATCAAATTTTTATACCCAAATATTATTTCCATTCAATGTCCTAAATCTTTTAAAACAAGGAATCTTTGCCAGACCATGAGTGTTTTCTGCCACACGTTCACTTAATAGTAAAACTTTTGACTCCTCTAAAATTGGCTACTTGTGCCGAAAAACTTTTAAAAACTACAGCATAACAGAAACTTTCATACACATAACAAAGTTGAGTCAGTCTGAGTATTAATGAAGAACTAAGAAAATTAATACTTGACTAGAAAAAAAAGCAATAAGATTAGGAACAATACCTAAAATGTTTATCTCCTCTGTCAGACTTCCTGTCTCTCTCTCCCCCGCCACCATATCTGTTATCCATTGGTCTGTCCCTCCTGTCACCAATACGGTCAGGTCGATTCCCTCTGTCACCATACTTGGGCCTGTCTTCATACCTAGAGCCTTTTGACCCACTTTCTCTCCTAGCACCACTGTCCTTGTCTTTAAATCTGAAAAAATATGAATCAATACTATCAACATAAAAAAAGGCCGAAGGTAACTTCTTTAATATGTGGGAGCAAGCCGTCGCTAAGGTAAAATCAAAATGGTGTCCTCTTGGTTAGCATCATTATGACAAATAAAAATCGCCATTTCATTGCAAACTATCTTATAAACATCATTACTTCTATTGAAATCCAACAATAATTGGCCCACTTAGTTACAGACATTCTATGATTCTTAAAGATCTATTATGCACTTTAAAATGTTGACAATCAAATTTGATACACTCCTCTTTGCCAATAGTAAGGATTGTCGTCAAACAAAATGATTGTCTTACCTAGCAACAATCTTGAATACAAAAACGACAAAGACATTTTCTGATTGGTTGAAAATCATTGCTCCTTAGCGACTGCTGTACCGGCTATTCCACAAAGTAAGCTTTTATATTACTTTTTAAATCCATATTCTGGCATACACCATATTTTATTTGTAACTATTTTCCCATACTAAAACAACTTGTACAGAATAATAACATGAGAGATGCAGTAACACCAAAGGTATGATAATCAATAATAAGATAGTCAACTCAGCGTATTTTACATATAATGAGTGAGGAAACTTTAAGAGTTGCTTCCCTTGCATCTTAGGTGATAGTTTGAAGTTTAAAGCCCTTTTTAACACATAAAAGGTCATATCAAAGGCGGTTCAACAGAACTTCAGAAGATTCCACGTGAATCTCCAGGGCCTTGGAAACTCTGAAAGGTCCAGAGAAAAAATTCTGCACCAGGTGGGACTTGAACCCGAGTCCTCTGTGTCCAAAGTCTAGTGGCTTGACCACTGCGCTAGGGACACCCTCTAGGTGATAGTTGTGCCATATATAGCATGCACCGGATAGAACGCAGTTTATGATTTGGTGCGATATTTTTTTTGTATCCAGTATTGAACGAACAAAAACAATAGAGAAGTCTGGGAACAATAGTTAATAAAGGGACATCACTTTCATGCGGCCTTGGTAAAATTAATTGAGTTGACTATCTTATTGTTGATTACCTTTGGTAACACAATAATGAGAAAATATAAAAAGACAGCCTCCAATCACTCACAATATGCAAGGGATTTTTAAAAAATGGAAAATAAATTGTATTTTTGAAAGGAGAAAGCAGGGTACCATTTACTTCTTTGATTTTCAAACCTGTCTCTCCACTTGAACAGAGAGATCATAGAAAACCACTTACACACTACACTGTAAATTGTAAAGCAAAAAAGGTAGAGATACTACTATTACTTACCTTTCCTTTCCAACATTGGGTTTCCGAGTTTCATTGTGATCTCCTGAAGCGTATTGAGTGTCCAGTTGCTCTTTCAATTTCTTTCCCTCTGGGGTGGCATTGAGAGCACTTGAATCGTCCATCATTGAAGCTATTTCTTAGCTTCATGAATTGTGATTAGAAGTATCAAGTCTAGAGATACCTATTTCGTTTTCAGTCATTTTATTCAATCATTTAGATCTGTGGAGTGAAAATAATTTGTGCTGTAAAATGAAATTTGGTTTAATGTTTGGAGCTTCCAAACATGTCCATAATAATAAATCCTAGAAATTTTGTTACAGCTACGGGCTCGAGAAAATTTCGACCTAATCCCACGCATCAATACTTGATGTCTGTCCCTGAACATTACAATTAAAACATACTCGAAGTGAAATTAAGTCTCAACATGCATAAACTTTAGCATGTGCATGAGTACAGGACCAGGTTCTTAGGTCTACTGCCTCCCAATTTGTCACTCTCCCTCTTGCCAGTCCACAAGGATTAAAGACGTATACTTCATACTACTAGAGTACAGAGCTGTTGCGAACAAACTCACTGTCTTTCTTCTCCAGAATTAGCCTCGACTTATGAGAGAAACAAAATGCAAATTAGTGACTACGACAAGGCAGCCTGGTCTGGCAGGGAAAAAAATATGACAAGACAGGATCACGACTGACTGAACGACTTGATTGAGAAGTTAAATAATTGACACTAATTCAAGGGCTTTTCCTGTTCCGTTATAAGAGTTATGTTTAATTTCCAGTTACGATTAATATGATTGGTAATAACAAACCAACACATTGAACTAAAAGTTAAAAAGGAAAAAAATACCACGTCAGGCCATCTTGTAAACGGCTGTCTCTGCTAGCCTCTTCAAAACAAGATAAACATAACGAGAGTAGCTTCCCTTAGAAATTTCATCTGTCTCTGGAACCTGTCTAAAAATGAATGCCTGACATCAATTTCGTCAACTTTGGGGATATTTTACGCAGCAGGATAAAGATAAAACAAAAGCCTTTGGTAAGTTGAAAATTAAAGACTATCCTCACATTGGCCTTTTTTAAAATCATCTGCAATGTTACCGTAAAGAAATGTTTTGACCCTTGTCGTGGTCTTCCTATTCTTTATTTTTTATCTCTTGAGTGAGGTTTTCTTTCAAAACCAACCTTGTGTGTGTGATCCCTGAGAAAAGAGATCGTCTATCTAGTAGATAAGCAAGACAGTAATTAAACGATTTTTATATCATCCAAATGATATGTGATAAAGAAATAAACAATTTGGCAGCCTAGGGCCTATACTATAGGTCTAGAATATCATGGGATGATAAGTGTAAGTTACAAAGAAACACAAGCCTATGTATGGCAGGGAATGGGGTCCTGACTATTGAATTCAAGGAAAGGTAATAAGATATTTCTATGTTTGTGTCCCTGAACCCCAAAATATAAAAACAGGATCGCCCCCTCTCATGAAGAAAGCCAAGGAAATAAAGCATAGCTGCCAGACTTCTGCTAAAATAGCTGATTTCCCCTTTTTCGTTGATCGTCCGCTATTAATCCTCTTCTGGTAGGTCCCGTAAATTATTCATGCCGCTAGACCAGACTTCACACCTATGCTGGTGACAGATCCCGTATATTTGCTCTCCTTCTGTGCTGTGACATCATTAAACATTGACGACAGGTCCCATATTTTTACATTTCATGACGTGTTACAACTATGATGTTGTTTCCCATGCTTTTAACCATTCTTCTTCTTTGCCTCTCAGCTCCCTGTGGAGCACAGGCCATCAACAAAGGCTTTCCACTCTCTCCTGTCTTGA
>JARBEQ010054758.1:0-11132 GCA_030265355.1 Tritonia tetraquetra | reverse complement strand
ATTAAAAATAATTTTTTTTTTTTTTTATTATTTTTCCCCCCCCCCCCCCCCCCCCTTTTTTTTTCTTCTTTTTTTCTTTTTTTTCTTTTTGTTATTGAAGAGGAAAAAATCGTGAGGAAGATAAGGAATACTATGAAATGGTGATTCAACAGTACAAGCTAAACCTGAGAAAGCAACAGGATTTAGGATCTTCCTGTGAGTAGCAGTTTTAAAAATTTAGAGCTTCTAGCTTTTACACCGCCATTTGTCGCAAGACTCTTTGTTTCTTTTTATGTCAATGTATCCCAAAGTGTCAAAGTAAAAAATTCAAAGGAAATAACGGCAACACTATTTTGTGTTTGTTGGTATATGTAAATGGGGACTTGAATAGGAATGATAAAGAAAGGAATATTTGAATAACATGTCCAGTCGGCGTCTTGTCTTTCTGATCTGTTTGAATTTGTAATGAGTGATAGCTATGTGAATTAAGCTCATCAGAAAGATTTTTCTTCTCTTTTTTCAGACCTAGAGTCACCTAAACCAGACCCAAAACCCCTAAAGGTAGTATTTTCCTATTTTCTGTATTTCTTGACTTGTGTTCATTCCTTTTTATTTTATTTGAGCATGTGGCTGGTAGTGGTAGTGGTAGTGGTCTGGATGTTAAAAGAATGATGACTAAGAAAAGATTGAAATTTATTTTAATTTCATGCTCACTTCGCCTTTCATTTTAAACTCCTGATATACAACAGATACCTTGTGTTAGTTACCTTATGTGGCAAAATTTGCTCAGTTTTCTTATAGCTGAGGGATTTACCACCAAGGCAACAGTAAATATTGTTATGGCCAAACTTGGGCAACACCTAAAAATATGAGCCTTGTTGTACCATTCACAGTGGGCTGATCACCTGCTTGCCTTATCTACCTAATGACTAATACTATTTTTTTCCAGCTATTTGTACAGCAATGTTGTTTTCTGTTGCCACAGATGACTAAAGTCATAGAAAAAATGTTACGGTTTTTGCCAAGGTGACTATAGTCTACTTTTATCATTCTGCTTTCCCAGAGTCAAACCCACAATTTCAGCCGCTGTCAAGACTCCTCCAAGGAGCACGATAAGGAAAACTTGAGTAAAGACACTCAAATAAAAGAATTGTAAGTACTTACATTTTTTCGCTTTGATTAACTAACACGTGAATATTATGTTTGGTTTGCATGTAAGTTTTTCTGGTTGGGTCACTTGATCATATATCACTTTTGGGGGGCATCCATGACCGAGTGGTTAAGTCATTTGCTCTGGATGGGGAGGCCTGGGATTTAAATCTACTTTTGCAGAATTTTTCTCTCTGGATCTTAGTTTTTAAGGCTCTAGAGATTTACGTGGCGATTTACAGGTCTGTGATTGTACTAATGTTTTTGATTTCACTTTGAAACACTTTGAATCAATGAATAATCTGGATTTTATGCGCTAGCCAAATGTCTAGCTTTATCAATCTGAAATATTTCTTTCTATGCATTCTAGACCCTGGTTTGGATGATTAAAAAAGCATATCAGGTCTATTTTTCATTGAGCCTCCCGCAGATTGTGGATTTTTGGTCACTTTATTAAAAATTTGATACAATTACTCTCTATCTCATTTTCAATGAAAATTTGGTGCAGCTTAATGAGGAAACTAATGAGGAATATGTAATTTTAGGACTCTTTTATACCATCCATCCTAATTCCCCCATTGCCACCTCTGTGATGTGAAGAGAAAATCACGCTTAAATGTTAAGTACCACTGTCGCATCTATAAACCAATCACTGATATGTGTATAGTGCCACTGATCGCATATATGCGCCAGTAGGCAATGACCCTTTTTGTTTAAAGTTTTATTATGTTCTACTTATTTCTTACACTGAGTCAATAATTTTTCCTCTCTCCTGATCAATTTGTTCATTTTTTCAGTGAAAGTAAACTTCAACATTATGAGACTATTATCAAGGATCTCCGTGCTCAAATACCTGATCGAGAGAAAGGTAATTTCTATTGTTTTGAGTGTGGCCTTCGATACAACAATTGATCATAACATTCTTTTCAATTGTTTCGATGAATATTTTGGAATACAGGATCTGCACTGGATAAAAAATCTATCAGGACGCACAATTAATTAAAATCAAAGGATTTACATCAAAACCATTCTGTCTTTGTGGGACCCATTTTTTTCAGCTCCTTTGGTGAGCATAACCAAAGTACAGTCTAAGATTACTATCTGTATGTAGATGGCACAGAAGTCTACATCTGTGTCACTAAGGACTCTGTTAATGCATCAATGTTGAATGCATTCATGATGCAGCACCAGAGAATCTGAAATCCCTGATCTCTGTGTTCAGGCCATCTCAAATCCTTTGCTCATCTCAACAGATACAGCTCAAGAGGGAACTCTATAAAACATCTTTTTCCACCCATTCCTTTTCATTTACTGAACCAATAGTCTGGAACTCTCTATCCATAGACTAGAAGCAGTGTAAATTTTCATTCTTTTGAGATCAAACTTAAAACAGAATTATTTAGATTCATTTTCAATTAAATTGTCGTATCTACTTTGTATTTTTATAGTACTTTGTACCTGAAGAGGGTTTACTTTTGTTTTGGCGTGTTTTGTTGCCGTCAACATTTCAGATATCCTGTTTCTTACGTGTCTTATATAGTCGTGTTAAATTGTATAAATTGTTTTTATGATTTTTGTCCTTGTTATTGTACATTGTACAGTGCCAATGAGCATCTTCTCAGTGGATATTGGCACTATAGACATGTTGCATATTATTATTATTATCAAATTATTTATAACCCTCAGAAGAATCAGATGCAAGAGCAGAAGGTTACCCAAGGCAAAGGGGTGGAGTTGTTGATTATGTTGTGATGCTCAATAAAGATCATTACATTAAAAAGTTGGAACGGCAACTAAAGAAGGCGCAAGTGAGTATAGGAAGAATAGAGATATAAACTGTAACATCTTGTTATACCCCCGCCAACTCTGGGACCAAAGGAAAGTTGGGGTAAGAGTGTGCTAAGAGTATTCTTAGATGATATCACACTTTTTGGATCTGTCTTGTTGTAGCTGTTAACAAGACCAAAATAGTGATTTCACATTGTTGAGACTATTGTTGTCTGGCTTGGATGGAACATGGTTTACAATTTTTCTTCATGTTTCTGGCATGATTTCTTTGATTGCCCAGCTATAGCATACCTACATGGCAGTAACACCCAACAGTTTTTTTTGTTTTATCTAACAATGTTAATAGGAAAATATGTTACAAGCTTTTTTTTGGCTGCCATATATACAAGGTGTCCAACAAAAATTGACCAATAAAACATGCCCATGGGTCACGTTCGGGGTTTCAAAGATCAAGGGAAATAATTCATGAAGATAAAGGTCTCACGAACCTCATAGGGATATGTCGTCTGTGTAACCACTCCACCTGAGTGCCTGGTTACGCTGCTTCCCGGGCACTTAGGCAGAAACTACTGTACTGATTTTCACCTTTTGTTACTTAAAAATAGACCCAAGATGGGCTGTATATGTATACATCATCCTAAAAAATCAGGTTATTTGGCTTTCTTTGATTTTTAATTGATTTATTTTCTCCTTTTTATTTTTCAGGCTCAAGTCAAATCACAAACCCCTTCAGAGTGAACATTTGTTTATCTGATTTCATTTGATGCACATAATAGATATTATAATCGTCTAGTTCTTTATTATTTATCAATCTCATTTTTAGTTTCATGTTGATATTGTACATCAACCCTTGATCATTGAAAGACTCCATTTTGAGTTGATGAGTTTTATCATAAAATTCTTTGTAGGCCTTTGTCGATCCAAAATGGATTTTACATATTTTTTTCTTCAAATTTTCGATTTAAGAGTTTCTTTTTCTAGGACTGTTAATGTTGACTTCCATTTCATTGCTATCCACACTATTTTCAATGCTTTGTTAATTGAAGTTAGTTTAAACATTACCACCATTACATATATCTGTCACAGTGGGTTGATCACCTGCTTGGCTTGATCCACAAAAATCCAGCCTCATAGTGCTGGCCTCACTAATGGTAAAAGGGAACTGGATAAGAAAAAAGAACTTATGATACATTGTCTCCCTTGTTATTTTGTCGAGCTTTTTATCCCACAGAAACTGAAAGAACATTGACTGATGTTTTTTTCAGCATTGCAGACGACAAGTTAGATAGAGCTATTAAAATGTGTATGATTTTTGGTAGTATAATGGATTTCAAAACTGTTATTTTACCCAAAGGGGTTGGGTTTCTTTGAGACCATTGTTTCATATTCAGCATTATCTGTCAACCATCAATTCTTTTCTCATGTTTTAAAGTCAGTTAGATTGTTTAAGTCTATTGAATTCTATACCAGGTATTGTGAATGTTTGTGGGTTCCATTCTACGCTTAAATCTTTGAGATATTTTTGTTCATGTAACTCTTCACTTCCAAACCAGACAACTTTTGTCCTTTCAAAATTGATTATTCATATTCAAGTATGTTATATATACCAAGGTCATCAATTGACGGGTAGGACATTTCTGTTAAAGATGGAAGGTCAACATTTGTGTAGTTTAGTGAATACATATCCATTTTCATAGACTTGCTACCTCCTACGTTATCTTTCTTTTCTTTTATGTATCCCTCAAAACTTTTCTTGTCATCCTCTTTCAGTGAATTTTCAAGCGTGTTGTGGATATATTCCCAATGCGATCTTCTTATCTCCTTTTGTGTCTGTCTCCTGGTTTGCCTATAATTCTCCAAGTCTAATTCATTTTTTGTCCATGTAGCTCTTGTAAATAATTTGTATTTGAGCTTTATTTTCTTTTTGAGGTCGCAAGTTATTCAGGGCATATGTTGTTTCTTGATGGTATTTCATTTGTCATAATATTCTGGATGCCCTTTTTAAATAGATTCCATTTTCCTCAACTGGTCGCTCCACATCTGTGATATTGTTGCTGAGAGTTTTTAGCCTCTGTTTTATGCATGAGATATTGGCCTTCTTGTATAGATATATCATTCTTCTTTGTTTTGTGTACTGCACTGATGTCCAAAAAAAACCAAATACACGCAAACGTTTTTAATAGAGTCTAAAATTGTAATAATAAATTTTTAGCCGGGGATCGCGACTTTAGGCGCATACATTTACTATATTGTATTTACTAATAATGTTATGACTGCCTTTAGTTTTGCAATGCAAGTAATAGTAATATATTTGATATTCATTAACAAGCTTACATATACACACTGGTGGTTTGTAATAGAAATCCTTTTTTTTAGTTTGCTGAAAAGATAAATTTTGGAAATGGTCATTTACAGGTCTGTATATATAGAAGATCATAAATATGTATATATTTATACTAGTGTAATAATAATAACCCATTCAATGAATGGGAGGGGCATGAAATTGATAAATTTATGCAATTCGTGTTACAAAATTAACCCGTACGTTGCCATTTTTCGACATTTGTTGAATCTATTATGATGCACTGCCATTGCCAATTTCGACATTTGTCGAAATGCTGACCAGTGTCATTTACCAGGCGAATATTTTATTGTCCACAGTGGGTTGATCACCTGCTTGGCTTAATATCTTGATCCACAGAAATCCAGCCTCATAGTGCTGGCCCTACACTGTAATGGTAAAAGGGAACTGGATAAGAAGGAAAGATATTTTATTGTACGAGACAGCATTATTACGGGAGTTATTTCCCTTTCATTAGAAGGCTTTCCACGAGCCGTGAACATTTGTTTACGCCGCCAATGCTAATTTTGACTTCTAAAAATCAATATCAATCGAAGTAAACACTACACTGTGAATTTTGACAATGGAGTCCGATGAGGAATCAATTGTACAACACCATGACTCTGATTCAGAAGAATATGGTGCTGATAGTGATGCTTCGTAGTCTAGCTAGTAAATAAATGTACGTGTGTGTGCATGTAAACTCCAGAATGCATTATTTGACTAGTGTCGTGTTAAATCCGAAAGGTTCACGTTTCCCGGAAAATATATCTTAAATTGGTCAGGGTTTATCCGAAATTTCACTATGGCTTCACTAAAAATCCCTGACAGCACATTTTTGGAGGGATTGAACCTGACTTGGTTCTATGCTACTCGTAGTCGAAGCTATGACACATTCTTTCTTTCTCTTTCTTATACAGTTCCCTTTTACCATTACAGTGTAGGGACAGCACTATGAGGCTGGATTTCTCTGGATTCAGCTATGACACATACGCATAATAAATAATAAACTGTACTGTACTGTACTTTACAATCCAGATGGGACACCCTTTTCGCTGTTTTTGGACGCATCATGTCTCATGTGTGATTTAACTAGCCCTCTCTACCCTTCCTTTCATTACACATGCCACTCGACACATACCGGCATACAACAAACTAAACTTGAAATTCGAACACTTGCATGTGTACCAAGCAGTCCATGTATCATCCTCTCATATCTATTTCTTTTTAATTGGTTTCGAAAACAAAAGTTAGCCCACATATGTTTGCAAGTATTTATATATGTATGGGTGTATATGTATGTATGATTATTATTATTATATGTTACTAATATTATATTTATTGATAAATATAAATGTATGATGTTATCTTGATTTTTAAATAAAAACAAAAGAAATATAACATTATCAAAACATCTCATACCAGTTTGTGTTTTTTGTGCTTCATCATATGAGAGTGAGATGCTGTAAATTTGTGGTGAAAAATGAAAAATTACAGATAAAAAAATAATTTTCCCTCTAAGTCTAATCATCACTGTTTCTGTTCCTGCAGCATGGCATTGCTTGGAGTCACCAGGGACATGATGTACCTCTAATCAACTGTTAACCACTTTTAGTCGACACATCATATTGAAAAACAGAAAAACGACACCTTCACATAGCATTGACTGACTGGTTTCGTTTTTAATTTTGGACTCCCACTTAGTAAACGTTAGTGTGTTATTGAGTACTACTCACAATTTAAGGAGCCCCCCCCAAAAAAAACCCTGCACAGATCCACAGGGTCAGAGCCATAAAAACTCCAAAAGATCCCAACGTTGCCACTGGGATTCATACCGTTTATCTAATCATCCAAATGCCTTACTACTGGTGCAGTAGACCACGTTGGAAGTCACTGGAGTTAATCTTTGTTTGATTTTTTTACTTTGGAACAAGCACGGATTTGACTTAAATTCAGATGTATTGAATTAGATTCACACCCCCCATCATTCAATGTCTATATAAAAAAAAGTAAAACGGATGAGATGATTTTTGTTCGTTGTGATTCCAAGGTCACAATAACCAACAATATTTTGTTATTTGGCACAAGCATCCTTATACTGTGACAGACTTGCCATTTATAGGAACTAAAAAAATCATTTGGATTTTTGGTCAAAATGCAAGCTGATTCAGATTGTTGCTGGTCAATGATCTTGGTGAAGTCCAACGGCTGTGTTGAACTTTGGATGTGCTGATCTTTTTTCCACTCCCCCAACAGCATCAACTTAAGCGTAGTCGACTGTAATAATACTATTAAAACCTAAAATATCTACAATGGAACTCATTTACAACGGGGCTGTGGCTTAAATCGTGCTATGCAAGTCGGGTTGCAAACCTACATTAGGGATGTAATCAATCAAAGTAAAAATGTTCATTTTCACCAGAGATTGTACTACATAGGGTGAGCCAATAAAACCTTGATATCAAGAGGTTATAATATTAAAAAATGAATGGAATCAACTATGTTTTCATCAGATACGTTAACTGTTAAAAATTTTTTCTCTTTCTTTCTTATCCAGTTCCCTTTTACCATTACAGTGTAGGCCAGTTCCCTTTTACCATTACAGTGTAGAGCCAGCACTATGAGGCTGGATTTATCTGGATCGAGATATTAAGCCGTGCAGGTGATCAACCCACTGTGACCTTTATGGTAGGAATTACTTTTGACAACGGCCTACTCGATTTTCAACAGCCAAGGGTTCTTTAACGTGTGCAACATGCACACAGGACCTCCGAGTTTATCGTCTGTCTCCGTTAGGACTAGGTTCTTTGATCCCACCTACCTGAATAGTATCAAGTGTCTGTGATACCAAGCGGTACCACTTCCACATACAACTTTATGGAATCATCCAACTTTAGCCAAAAATGTGTAAGAATATTCCAATAACTTTTCAAAATATAAATCGAGGAGGGTTTTTTGGCTCACCCTGTATATAAGGTCTTTGCTTGCAGAGTGTGATGTCACAACCTACACATCGTTCTTTCTCCTCTATTTCCCATCCCTTCACATGTACAAGAAAATCATGACACAATGCATTGGCCATCCTCCCACCCTCTGCAAACAAATCCTTGCACAGGAGCCTGAAGATGTACACTAGCATGAATATAACAAAATTTCAGAGACAGCACAATTTATTTTGCTATATTGTCAACAATAATAATAATATATAACAAAAAATCCAAACCATAACAAAAAATCCAAACCAAAAACTCATTTCGTTATGTGTGTTTTTGTTATATCTGTTCTAGAGTATATGATATGTAATTAGTTTCAGTGGTTGTGCATGGAGCAATAAATCAATGATAGTGATAGTAGTATCTGAGTCGAGTGAAGCTTATGGAATGTTCTGTGGTAGCTGTCTTGGGCAAAATGTGATCCTGTTCTATACAGCCACATTATTATAGAGCAAAAATGTTCTGTTGTAAGCAAGCTCCAGATACATCTAAGTCCAAGGCTATTGTATTCAAACTAAACTGTAGTTCCATTCCACTCCTCAAACACTTGTCACAAACGTGAATATATTCACATACTTCACACTTCTTGTCAATTAATTGTGTATGCATTCAGTCTATGTGTAGTAGTATCAATAAACATTAAATAATGCAGGCTTTTTAGCTGTGTGTAGTAAAAAGGTTTTTGATTTGCTACAGCATAATATGAACAATATGCAATTGTCCATTCATATATGCTACATCGCACAATAAACTTGTTGTGAAAGGCGTTCCTCATATTGAAAAGAAGGATAACCTCACATTTTCTTTTTTTATCATGTCCCTGGTTTACCTTTCAGTGTCAGGATGTTGCTCTGAATTGGGTAGATTCTGATAAGTAGGGGATTAGCTCACCGAAGCCTAGGTAGGTAGCGGGGCTGCCACCAGCCTATGTCTCCATTTATCTGTCTCCTACCCATTGACCTGTCCAGCATGGGCCATTGCAGCATGTAAGCAACCAGGTCGTGTTACGGTTATTACTCACATTGGACATTTAATTCAGGACGAATATTGAAGGCCAATATTGAGAATTTTTTTCTTTCTTCCTTCTTTATCAATAACCTTTAGTACCTATCGGTGCAAGGTTAATGTGTGATACACAAACTTTCACCATTGATCCCTATTCAGTGCCATCCTCTTTGCCTCTACAGGTGCAAGCCTAGAAGGCACTACTACTATTATATACTGGTCGTATAAATGTAGAGCATCTTATCTCTAACAATTCAATAAAAGTTAACTTTACACAATTCATGTGGAGGCAGGGTGGCTGAGTGGTCTAGACTACGGACTTCCATGGCGAGGGTCATGGTTCACCTTACACCGAAAGGAACTAAAAGGTTATTGATAAAGAAAGAAAGAAAGGGTCGTGGGTTCGGGTCCGGCTTCAGGCACTTTGTTTTTTCCATGGGCAAGAAACTTTACTCCGTTTGCCTCACTCGACCGAAGTGTAGAAATGGGTACCAATTCTCAAACGAGTCTTAGGAAAGTATTCTGCGATAGACCAATGTCCTATCCAGAAAGTGACAAATTGTCGCTTGTTCGCTTCACACTACTGAAACTGGGTTAAACTCTGGCCCTATGAGCCTTAAAGGCTCTTAAGGACATACTTTTATTTACATAATTCATACAACTGATTTTAAAATCCAAACACACCTTGTACAATGCCATCTTTCATCATGGAAACATCTTCATATTTATTTATACATTCTTCAACAAACAAAGCATCTCTCATACTGCTATACAGTATAATCATTAAGTCGTGATAGAGAACTCCACCAAATATCTATTTCAATGAACTTTTCTGTAAGAAGATCCATATCCTTGAGACACAATGACACAATCTCATCATAGTCCTTTCTAAATCCACATTAGCAATTATCATTGTCTTCAGCTTGTGTTTGATGCACCAGATGAGGCTGATTCAGATGAACTGATAGTGATAGTTTTTGCATTTACAACTCTCAGTTTTTCTTTCTCTATTTCCACTCTGCTATCTAAGTCCTGTAAAGAAAAAAAAATGAGGGTAATAAAAAACAATGAAAGTGGTTATATAAGCAAACATGTGTACGCTGTATTCTCAACACCTGGTTGGTAATAAGAAAAAAAATCTTATTTACACAACAAAGACAGGAAGAGTAGCCAAGACATGATCAGGGTCTCCCTATAAACTTGTCTAAGGAGACCCATAGATTTACAACCTCAATCTATCGTTGTAGTTGTAATATTGTGACATCATGGCTTCCCTATATGTCCAGACACTGGTATTTTGCCAATGAAGAAATCACACAGGGAGCGAGAGAAGATATAAGTATAAGCAGGGCCACAACTACAACTAACCCATTACAAATTACATTATACATGTCCCACAGCTAATTCTGCCATTATAGATGTTACCAATGCACAAACAATGACATTGCATTTTCTAAACAGATACATGCAGTTAAACTATCAAGAGCTCCGACCAATACAATTTTAAAAAAAATATTTGTAACACGATAGCCAACCATATATATATAAACACACAGTGCACCTGACCCAAAACCAATCTCAATATCAGTCATACTATTGCCAACTTGATTCATGATTCATAGCCAAATGTTTAGGCTTTCAGGCTGATATACCAACACCAATGGTCTGCTTCACTCACACATTGTGTCAACTAGCTTTGTAAATTTGCATAGAAAAAACATATTTGCGTTTCCAGTGTGTGGCACAGAGGTACGGTTCTCGCCTCTTAACTCACTGACTACGGATGCGGTACATGCTACTGCACCTGCCGTGATCCAATCTGGACGGATGCGGTAGCACCTACGGCACACACTATCGGAATTTTTCTACACGCTAAA
>JARBEQ010054647.1:0-14973 GCA_030265355.1 Tritonia tetraquetra | reverse complement strand
GGGGTACCTCCATTTATGGCAGCTATCTTGTGTACCTTTCATGGCTGAACATAGGGCTGGCCCTAACACTGCTCTGCAGTATTAATAGGGTTCGATCAAACAAACAATATTCATCACAGAGTCGCAGACCCATTCATTCAACATGTTTTAGGCCCTCCACACACAGAGTTTTGCCCACGCGCACCGCTTAGGTTTTCCAAAACGTAGGAAATATCGAGCATGTGGAGGCGCCAGGGGTCAGGTGAGAAAATTAGAGGGCTCCAAATATTCTCACCGCTGGCCTGGCGTGGGAGGGAGTGGCTAGAAAACCCCCCAAAAAATGTTACTAAAATTTTTTAATATTGCTGTTTTGACATTGAATTATTAATGTGTGTCAAATTTAGCGTCAATTTGATACCAAACACCACACTATTGCTATTTGTGTTTTTTGTTTGTGTGTGTGTTTCTTAATCAATACAATTTATATTAGCTACTCGTGGTTATGAGGCAACAACCGATCGCCTCGTGGCTAGCCTAGGAGGAAATAAATGTGAATGGCGCAAAAAAAATACCATAGGTTGAGGCCCTGAGGCTGTAGTGTGTAGATGAAAAATATCTACATGGCAGGCTTGGGTTTTGGCGTGAGTTGAGGCGCGACGCCTCGCCCCAATCCATTGAAACGTACGTGTGGAGGGCCTATTACTCACAGACTCATTCAATCAACATGTTAGTATTCATCACACAGTTACAGACACACTCATTAAACACATTAATGAGGTCCTAGTGCTGGTTACACCACATTGCAAGCTGTGCAGATATTTCAATCCGACATGGACTTGTGTTTGTTTCTTATTTTGTTTGTTATCTCCCTTCCCCAGTGTGTGCCTCGACGTCAAAGTGATCAGCATGTTGATGTCTCAAAACCTTTGAGAGAGAAAAGGGAAAACTGTTTTTGCTATAAAAGACTCAAGAATCACATGAAACTTTTACTCTAAGCCCGCATATGGGATTCGTTACCTCATTCCCCCCTGCCAACGTTACCTCATTCCCCCCTTGTAAACATTACCTCATTCGAGGTAACCTCATTCCCCCCTGTGAACATTACCTCATTCCCCCCTGTAAACATTACCTCATTCCCCCCCCTTATAAACATTACCTCATTCCCCCAGCTGGTCCAACCAGGGAGGAGGTTCCTGGCAAACATCTCCAGACATTTTGGATTAGATGGTAGGAATGATGCGAACACTTCTGGAATATTTTTAAAAACTACACATTATATACCAAAGGTCGTGGGTGTTGATCAAAGACTATCATTTGACTCAAATCATGTTTTACTGCATTAAGGCCCAAAATGACAAATTTCCAAGTTCTCATAGCTTTTTCAGTCACACAAAGAGAATCACCATCCCACCATCAACATATTCTATCCTTTCGTTTTTTCCATAACCGAGTCAGCAGCAGCCACAAACACAGCAATTTTCAGAAGAAAAAAAACATATTTTTTAAAATGCCTAATATTCTCCAATAACTCAACTCCTCAAAATTAAGGTTATTAATTTCAATTTAACACTCTTTACAACATGGACGAATATATCAAAGATAGTCAGAACTTGAAGATTCGACATCAATCTCCAAAGCAGAGCCTTGAAAACTCTTGAAGGTCAAGAGAAAAAAATTGTAAATAAAAAGAACTCCAAATTAGACCTGGGCATTAAAATGACGGCAAACGTCTGATCGAGTGATTACTAATAGAACTTGAGGCAAAATCTGATAAAGTTAGCAAGAAAGAAAACCATAGTATTTTAAAACTGAATGCAATTATAGCAAACAAAACTAACCATTACAAATTTTGTTCACTAACAAAGAGGAATAGTATTTTTAAAAAGGAGAAATCTTCTTTTTCTTTTTTTTCTTATCCAATTCCCTTTTACCATTTACAGTGTAGGGCCAGCACTATGAGGCTGCATTTCTGTGGATCAAGATATCAAGCCAAGCAGGTGATCAACCCACTGTGGCCAAAAGGGAGAAATAAGGAAAACAACAACCACAAGCATGAAAAGGAAATATGTAATTTAGCACTGTTGTCTTAAAGTCATTAAAAAAAAGTTTACCAGATAGAGGCGGCTTTTTGGAGTGTAAGGTGCAGGGCACGCTGACTAAAACAAAATCTCTTGGGACAGAAGATTGCGTAACATTTTGACTTTTATCGTCGTGCATGATTTCATCAGATTCCTTGTTGGCTTCTTTTCCTTTTTCACTATCACAGTTTCTAAGCAGCTCATCTCCACCCTCACATTTCCCATCATCGCATGATTTGTCTGTTGCAGATACATCATTCATACTCAATACTGGTCGGTCACTGACATCTTTATGTCTACCAATGATAAGCCTTTCGTATGGCTTTTTATGAGGTGATCGAACATCACAAACAGGTTCGCCACACTGAGTGACCTGAAAGTGGAAAGAGAGACGTAATATTGTATAAAAAGAAAAAGGTCTCTACCTTTATTCTTATACTGAGTGAAACAATGAAGTAAGCAAAATATGAAAGAATGGCATGAAATTCACTTATAGATAGAAAATGAATAAATACATCACAAAAAACCACATTGTGATTTCAGATCAATATCATTACACCAAAGACGATAAATACATAAGATAAGAACTGAATGTATTATAATGAGTGAGGACAAAATAAGAGTTGTCGCCTTGGATTGATGTAGTTCTTTTCACTAAAAGGTGCTTGTGTTCTACTCACAACAGATTTCAACAGAAGGCAAAGAATTTTGAATCGAACATTAGCACACAGAGGAAACATCACTCTCTAGCTGACTTTGGTAAAAATGCTTGAGTCATGTATCTTATTATTGACAATCCTTGATCTGTGCAAATTCTAGCAAGAAAATAAGGATTAACCAAAGACATGAGAAGGCTGTCTACTGAGGGTTTTTTCCTCTTATCCAGTTCCCTTTTACCATTACAGTGTAGGGCCAGCACTATGAGACTGGATTTCTGTGGATCAAGATATTAAGCCAAGCAGGTGATCAACCCATTGTGACCTTTGTGGTTGTAAATTAATGTTGTCCGGAGAGCGACCTTGCAGCTTACTCTTAACTGCCAAGGGTTCTTTAACATGCGCAACATGCACACAGGATCTCCGAATTTAACGTCTGTCTCCGATAGGACAAGGTTCTTTGATCCCACCCACCTGAATAGGATCAGGGGAGTGGCATATACGTTTTTTCAAGGAGAAAAATACCCGACAGTGTTGCTCCTGGGAATCAAACCCGGTATCTTTCGCTTCAGAGGCGAGAACCGTACTTCTGAGCCACTGGGACCCCCTCCTTTTTGTAGTGTGAGGACAAAATTCACATTGGACAAAGAAATTCTTATGAAACATCATGTGTGTGTAAATATAAGGGTAGGGGGGAGGAATTCATTTTTCCCTGCTCTTCGCATGCTCCTTTGTCATCGCAAAAAAAATTATTATAAAGTTATAAAGTTTCAATTAATTCTTCTTTTTTCTTTCTTATCCAATTCCTTTTTACCATTACAGTGTAGGGCCAGCACTATGAGGCTGGATTTCTCTGGATCAAGATATTAAGCCAAGCAGGTGATAAACCTACTGTGACCTATGTACCAAGGGTTCTTTAACATGCGCAACGTGCACACGAGACCGCCGAGTTTATCGTCCGTCTCCAATAGGACTAGGTTCTCAATCCTCTTTGATTAAATGAGCAATTTTGTAAAATTACCTTCATCCAAAACCAGTCAGCAACCCATTCCACATTCCATCCTGGAAATAGGACATCTTTCACATACGACAGGATTCTTTCATTGTTGGTGACCCACACACAAATCAAACCTTCAGGTTTTGACAAAACACTGACCGGTAACGAACACAGCTCTGACTCATCAAAGGTATTGTAGCTTGGAGATAGAAATAGAGAACAATTTAATCATTTTAGTTCTGTAAGAGAATAATTACTCATTCTAGTTCCCAGAGATGCCACCAACCTCTGTCAAAATTGCCTGAACTTTTTATTGCCCACGGATAGAGATCTATAACAGACCTGTTTCACGTGTAGACAATATCAATAGGTACGTATTGTATTATAGCTTTCAACATGCTGCTGAAGATTCTCTAGCTGCCGGAATTCCAGCAATTCACGGAAAAGTGACACCTCTGTCTTAAATCTTCCTCTAGTCTCAATCTAAATTCATTGTCAACAAACTCAAATCTTATATTTTTATAAACATTAAAAAATCTTTATCCCTCTAAAAAAATCCCCCCCCCCCCAAAAAAAATAAAAATGTTTTCTTAACCATCTGTCACGCATTCAACAGACTACAAGTCCCAGGTCATTTACCTTTTCTTACGCTTGACTGATTTGTTGTACCATGGAGGGTCCAGGACAATCAGATCATATCCACCTGGAACTGACAACAAATCAAATATTATTGATAAAGCAATAATTTTAGACAAAATCAAAGACATATTACTTCAAACAAATAGAAGTTGCTAAAACATATCAAGAAAGAGGACATGGCAGGATTGAGCATGTGCTGAGGAAGGAATCTGACTCAATGGCTAGGACAGCACTTCGCTGGACTCCGGATGGTAAAAGAAAGAAAGGAAGACCAAGAACAACCTGGAGAAGGACAGTGGAAAGTGAGATGAAAGTCTTGCATCAGACGTGGGGATCCTTGACAAAGTCGGCGGCGCCGTACAGGTTGGAGTGGAAGGCGTTTGTTGCTGCCCTAAACACCACTGGGTGTAGTGGGTAAAGGATGAAGAAAATGTATAAAACACATAAAAAACTATGCATGGGGGAGGGAGAGACCGTTAATAGTGAGATCCTGCTTCTTTTTTAATGCCTACACTGTATCATGTTCCATGTGTGCTTGCCATCATATATCGGGCACCTTTGTTCCTTCCATTTTGTCATGATAATAACAGTGTCGCTTTGATAAGTTTGATTGCTAAAAAATGCAGTCATTTGTTTACATGTAAAGCTAGAGATTGACATGACATTATAGCAATAAACTCTAACTCTATGGCTAAAGCCTTCTGAGGGGGGCGTCCCTAGCTCAGTGGTCAAGCCACTAGACTTTGGATGCGGAGGACTGGGGTTCAAGTCCCGCCTGGTGCGAGAATTTTTTCTCTGGACCTTTCAGACTTTTCATGGCTCTGCCCTGGAAATTCATGTGGGATCTTCTCATATTCTATTGAACCGCCTTTGATATGACCTTTATGTGTTAAAAAGAGCGTTAAACTTCAAACTTTAGAACTTTTAAAAGCCTTCTGACTGCCCTTACCATGGAGAATATGTTAATTTATTCCTTACATAAATATATAATAACACATAGCGTAAATTCTACTAGCATTTTGCTGACACTCTCTTCTTTATTTTCTTCTATGTCAGGTGAAGATAATTTACAAACCTTTAATTACCTTTGAGATATCCATAAAACTCAGATACAAGTGAGGAATATGTGGACATGATAAATCTTGAGGTTGAAGGAATCAAAAACTGGTGGTTTTCCACATCAAGAAATACACCAATGTCTGCTGGATTTTCCACTCGTTTGTTGATGAAATAAGACAGACAATTATTTTCATTCAAGGGTTCTGCAAAGAAAACAATTGTTTTGAGAGAAAAGTCCTGATGTTGTATGAATATTACATCTTATTTATCAATATTTATCATAATTATTGATATTCTTGAAATTGTTAACACATCTCAACAGAAAAGACGTTTACTTCAGTTCGATAAATACGATAAATTTAATCTTAAAACTCAATTTTTTTTTTAACACAAAAAAATACTACATTTGCTAACTTATTAACTTAAAAATAAATAACTACCAAATCAGTCAATTTTTTTTTCATGTCTTTTGGTATTATTCATTTTTCCTAAAACATTTCAAAATTAAAATGACAAAACATGAAAGAACAAAACAGTGTGAAATTACGTTTCTCTATGACAATCACTTTGTTTTCAGTGATTTCTGGATTATCCTCTGAAAGTGAACAGAGTTCCTGAAAAACGTCTCCACACCCTGAATTCAAAGATGACAGTCGCGAGGCTTTGTTGTTATCATATACATGGAGAAAGTCCTTATTAACTCTAAGAAACAAATTGATTTCTTTCGCTTTGTTTAGCAAGTAAGGTAATGTCCTTTCAAGTAAATCCAACACCTGTTGAAATAAGTAATAATCAATAAATTCATTATAAATTTGTACAAGAACTAGAAGTGACACAGGCTTAATAAATCAGCCCTATAATCGCTATTTAAAATGAGAAATGAAACAATTCCGATCTTCTGCTTCATAAGATTGCCCTGGAAACAGTTGAATTCATTACAAACATCTGGTGAATCTAACGATAAATGCCAATTTGATAGCGATGAAAATTTCCATATCACGGGTCTAAAGGTAGAAATTAATTCTAAACCAACACAGATGGAGATAGAGAAAGCGACAATAGAAGCAATTTCAACCGATTTGTAGACCTAGTACTGACAGGACCGAATCGAAATCTTGAGGTCATCGGTTGTCTAGACGGACCACAATAAAAATAATTTCATCAGATTGGACATTCAATTACTTTTCAGAAAATGTAACTCTAAGGGGTTTTACTCTTCAAATAACTTCACCACAAGGGTTTTTCTGTCACAAATGCTCAAATCCCCATGTACCACTGAACTGTGTATGCATCATTTCTACTTCTAGGGTTAATCAATTCAATCATTTGTTCAAATTCCAGATTTATCATTAACCTCTACTACCTTTCGGTGCAAGGTTTCAAATCAATCTAACGTTAAGGTGAAATATGTAAAAAAAAAAAAAAAAGCAACAAGCAAGAATAAAATTCTATGTTAGAGTGTTACCTCTTTTTCAATATTACAAATTTTTCAAATTTCACTGAAATTTTGGTATTGAGTTCGAAAGAAAATCGCAAACATGTGTCCCAACCTTTTGCTCTTCATCTGTGAGAGTTGGAGCTTTCCTCTTCCTGCGCTGTGAAAAAAAATGTGATCAG
Organism: Tritonia tetraquetra; assembly: GCA_030265355.1. Taxonomy (NCBI): domain Eukaryota; kingdom Metazoa; phylum Mollusca; class Gastropoda; order Nudibranchia; family Tritoniidae; genus Tritonia; species Tritonia tetraquetra. The sequence continues at coordinate 7,948 of JARBEQ010054647.1, read as the reverse complement.
TAATGTAAATTGATACAATATTCACACTAAAAACTTTCTGAAAACTGGACCTCTGGAATAACATTGTCATGAAAGCAATAACCAACATCACCATACATATGTTTAAAAAAAAAAAAAATTGACAGTAAAATAAGCTAAAAATATAAACAATTCTTATCAAAATGTGAAAAATTATATTGACTGTGTATGAAGCTTGAACATAATATGTTATACAGTCGACTATGCTTGAGTTGATGTTGTTGGAGGAGTGGAAAAAAGATCAACACATTCAAAGTTTAACATAACCGTTGTACTTCACCAAGATCACATAGGTGCCTGTTCCAAAGAAAAAAAGAAAAAAGATCAACACAACTAAAGATCAACTCGAGCGACTTCAACTTAAGCATAGTACTCTGTAAATAATGGACTTTTTTTTACCTTCCTTTGCGCTGAAGTTTCTTTCACATATATGTTAGGACTGTTCGAATCAACTAAGTTCACATCTTTTTTAGATTCTCTTATAAGTCTTTGAGCTTGGCTGTCCGTGTAAAAAGGAGTATAAACTGTAAAAGACAGAGTGTTAAGAGTATGATGTATACTACAGAAAAGTGTTTGAGGAGTTCTTGAGCAATAGCAAAACAATGTAAATGCTACACATTAAGGCACAAGACAGCCATTACATAATAATGATAATAATAATAATAATAATGGACACTTATAATGCGCAACACAATCCTCTTGGGAGAGAGGCTCTGGGTGCATAAGAGGCTCTGGGCGCATAGCTGTAAGTTAAAATAAAAAAGTTTGTACAGCAACATGCCCCTTCCTCTACTATATGGAGAACTACCAAGATATTAAAACAAAAAAATTCAGACTTCCTTTTCATAAAATTATATCAATATGGAGTTGAGCCAGCTTGTCAATATCCTAATGATGACTTCTTACATTGATTTCAAAACAATTCCTTCGTAAAAATATACCTCCAAAATATTCTTTCTTTGTCGTATAATAGGAGTTTGTGTTAGGAGCCATGGGGTCTGAAACTGACATAAGAATCTTGAAAGCTGCATGGTCTAAAACAGCACCACAGGAATCACTGACCACAACAACAGCCATCTTCTGAAAAAAACATTATATAATCAAAGAGTAAATGGAAATATTAGCTTTCAGTAAATGTAGTCAAGAGTGTTACATTATGTGTGAGTGAGGTATTTTCTTCAATTTTGAATCAAGTGTGGTGAAAGTTTCATTGGCTTCAAACTTTTAGCAGTCTGATTACACCTGTTCTTAGGGTTAAAATCTTCTGACATTAACAGATTTTATAGACTCAGGTGGCAGGTGGGCATCGAGTCAAGCATGCAATACATTGAGCGACAACAAATCAAATGGTTTGGACATATCATAAGAATGGGGCCACAACAGCCAGTCTCAAAAGCTTATAACAATAACATGAGATTAAATGGATACAAAGCAAGGGGAAGACCAAGAAAAAGATGGATCAACGGAGTCAAAGAGACCCTCCAAAGGAATGTTGTTCAACATGATGATCCAAAGGGCAACACATCTGGCCCCCATCCGACAATTGCATCTCGACACCCAAGGTACAAATGAAATTCACCAAAAGTATTTCCTCTTTGGAATATATCTGGTGAACCCAAAATCGCCTTCAATAGAAGCGTCTTCATCTGTTAATGAAGTCACATAACGTTCACCATGATGATGAGGGATGTGATTTTACAACTGGGAGTAAAACGACAGACTCGTGAAACCGCTCTCAAGTGTGTCTCAATTTGCCTCCACTCATTAGTTGACAAAACATCGTTGTCGTCACGAGAGACCACTGTTCGCACTCTTAGACGTCGTAGACCTCACCACACCGCTGTGTGAATCGTGAAGCTAAGATATTTCTTCAGTCCTCATGGAGCCTATACGCCTCTGAAGATGGTTATCTAATCACATTTGCAACATTTCTAACGGTTGTTCTGTCTGTAAATTGACGGTATAATATTGTAATCACACTCAAACCCAACTGTACTCTTGATCAGATTAGTAGTTAGTTATCAACTAGCAGTTCGAACTGTTTTTGAAATAGTCGGGAAATAAAAATATAGCTTTATTGTAAGTAGTATCAACAATGATACCAATGATAATATATAGTATATAATTATTGATGATACCATATAGTATATATAATCATTGGGTATCAAGTTGACTCGTGATATCTTTTTTATGATAATGAATAATAATCAGGCATAGCAGTCGCACGTATTCGTAGCTTTCATTCTATGTTCGTTTTTCTTGTTTTCCTTTTTGCATACCCCCACATGTTTCTGTCCTGAGCCACGCTTTTCAGCATCTGAAGGTCGTGTATTGTTTTAGTTGGTAAGTCCCTGTTATTTGCTGTGCCAACTGCTACATTAGGATGTATTAAGCAGAACAGAGAGGGCTTCAACAGACGACTGCACGGTATAGGTATTGCTGATCTACTGGATAGATAAAAGGTAAAAATGGGGGGGGGGGGGGGGGGGCGCTTGGCCTATGAATAAAAAGAGTTGCTATTGAAATTGATTTTGAAGTGACCACATATCATTTGAATGGCATATATGCTTATCAATAGCCCATTGTCTTGTAAATGTGTCTGTTTGTTTGTTTATTCGTTGGGTTTGTGTGTTTGTAGGAAGGGGTGTACTGTTTATTGCTTGTTTGCTTAGATTTCGTTGGGAGTTGTTGTTTTTGCTTGTTCGCTTGTTGTTGTATTTGTTGTTTGTTTGGGGTTTGTTTGTTTTTTTGTTTTTTGTTTGTTTGCTATTGTTGGGTTTTTGTTGTTTTGTTTGTTTGTTTGTTTTGGTTGGGGTTTTTTTTGTTGGGGGGGGGGGGGTTGGTTTATTTTTTAAAATGTTTCCTTGTTGACGATTTGTTTTGGTTTGTCTTTGTTCTGTTTTCGTCTGTGTATGTATTTATGGAGTTGTATTGCCATACTATTGTTTTGCTTTTGCATTTTGTATGTTGATGTTATGGTTGTTTTGTGGTGGTATTTATTGGAGGGGGTGGGGGAAGGGGGGGGGGGGGCTCTACTGTTTATCACATAAACGAGTGTAAGTGTCTATGTCTTTCTTTTGGCATCTGCATCCATGTAGATGTTAGTTGAAGCGTCATGGGTTGTATGTTTCGAACGTAATTATTTGTTAGATAACGCTGGAATATATCACTATCTAGAGCAGTAAATTAGTATTGTTGGCAAGATTTATTTTTGTTATTTCAACTATTTCTATTGTTTATAACCTGGGTTTGCATTTTCCAGACATTTTTCATGTAGAGAGATTTGTTTTATATTGAAAATGGAGGGTAGAGCTTGTTATTGTCCGTTTTTCACGAGTTTTGTTGAGGTGTTCTTTCTCTTGTTCTGTTTTTCATTTTGATTTGTTATTGTTGTTGATGTTGTTATTACTATTGTTGTCTTTATTGTCATTATTGTTATTATTGTTGGTGCTATTATCGATATTACTGGTATTGTTGTGAAGAGTTGTGGTAACCCTTCAAGCTCCAATCTCCTAAAGATGTAAGTTCGCCACTGACCTACACAATTACTTTTTGTCTTTTGGGGGGCAGTTCTCCACCGATATTATTTCTTTTAGGTGTGTATGTGACCGATGGTTAAAGATTAAAGTAATTGGTTTTACGCCACTGGTAACTTACTGGCAAATGAGGAACATCCGGTTTATATAGTCCGTCGTCGACAGTACTTGATAACACAAAGAGTCATAGATACTCCAAGAAAAAAATCTCCACGTTGCTGCCAGGATTCATACACAGAACCTGAAGATGATGATGATGACGACGACGACGACGATGATGATGATGATGATGATATAAAACAACTTTTACGACAATAGCAGCAACTACTATTACTACCAATGTAACAACTGTTACTACTACTACTGTTACTACTTCCACTACTGCAACTACTACTACTACTACTACTACTACTACTTCTACTACTACTACTACGACGACGACGACGACGACGACGATTACGACCAGCACCATCATCATAACAGGAACGCATCTACCAATACAATTGCTCTCATCAATTAACAATTCCAACTAAATCTACTACTTGCCTATTACTGCTATTTTTACAGCAGCTTATTCTTTCTTTCTTCTCTTATCTTCGCCTTTCCAATTATTCATTCATTTACGTATCTGATAGGATATTTTGTTTGATTTGTCTTGACCTATTCATTCATCATTCGTATTTTGAAATCGTGATCCATTTATAACTAAAACAAAATAGGTATATTTTCTTGCTATTTTCCCACGATCTAATTTGAGATTCCTCATCAAACAGGCTACCTTATTCAACTGTAAAGATACCTTGCCATTATTTAAAAAAAATAAAAAATAATAATTATGGCTTTTCGTGCTCGATAATAGATTATTCTCTGACAACACTGCTCTGCGGTATTAATGGGCCTTGATCAAATAAAAAAAAGCAAATAAAAGATTCCGATTTCACCATAATATTATAGGGTCATTAAGTTGCTTATTGTGCGATAAGACACGACTTATAACAATGCCTTTTAACCACGTGATACTTCGGAGCCAATGAAGGGTTGAAAATCGTTTCATAGACGACAGGGTAAACAATAGGTAGAATTATTAATTTCACGTTTATAACGGCAAGTCGTGGCAATGAATTGAACGTTCTTTGAACTCAAGAACATAGATAAGGGTCATTGTGGCAGCCAGGATATCTTGGTAAATATAGAATATGTACAATATGTACATTGTGGGGCATTGTTTGATGTTTTTGTAATGCCCTTAAACTCATATGTGTGTGGGGGAGGGGGGGGAGGGGGTGAGAGAGAGAGGGAGAGAGAGAGAGAGAAAGAGAGAGAGAGAGTGTGTGTGAGAGAGAGAGAGAGAGAGAGAGAGAGAGAGAGAGAGAGAGAGAGAGAGAGAGAGAGAGAGAGGCCGCCACACGATTAAAAGCAACAATATTAAACTATCAACAATTGGAAATACATGTAATAGTGAATGAGATAATGTTACATTAAAGAATGTAACGTTTTATTGGCAGCTATACGTTTACACGGACTTCATATATTTTGTTACTCAGATTAACCATTTCTCGGCGGGGTTCGGTTGTAGCCGAACTATAGCACCCACCATTTGATGGCACAATAAGTAACGCCCTGGCACTCATGAAGAAATATTCATAACTTAGAGGCCATTATTTGCCTTTAGTTGAAAAATTTGGAAAAAGTGAAATATCTGTAAACAATCTCACCAGCTGTAATCATCTATTCCTAAACAGCATGGCTGTGTGATTTCTAAACAATTCAGTTAAATGTTTTCTTGTAACACTTGGATATCATTTTTAATCAACCAGAAAGGGCATACGAATATCAAGTACCTCCACATTTGTAAACAACAACACGAAAACTCATCAAAATTCGGAACGCCAGAGCACTTGAACCCCTCATTAGGGCAAACGTGTGATCGTCCTGCCGCCAATGCTGACTGAGCCTTCATTAATTCTATTGCGTCAGTGCATCAGCCATGATTCTCTCACGAAAGATGTTGAAACAAGTTTGAGCGAGAGTGGACAGCCCGCCCTGCCTTACACCAATTGTTGGTCGAAACAACTCTCCAGTGCCACTGTTGTAGTGTACTGCACTGCTGGCATAATGTTTGACGATTCACGCCCAGAAAGGTATAATAAAGACTTAGAACATTCCAAGTGAATCCCCAGGGCATAGCCATGAACACTCCAGAGGTCCAGAAAAAATCCTGCACAAGGCAGGACTCAAACCCGGACCTCCGCATTTATTTCTAACAATGATACACAAATGCAACAGAAATATTATTGGCGACAGGTTGCCTGAAATGATTAATGATATAAAGCAAGTGGCAAAAAGTCAGGCTAAGAGAAAATTGCAAAATAAAGGGCTAGCGATTGGCGTTAAATAAGATAGGCCACATTTTGAGGAAACCAAACAAATATACACCTAGACTGGAATCCCTAGGGAGAGAGATGAGTAGAATTACCAAAGAAACTTGGCAAAGTTAATGTGGGGAAGAACTAAAGATGACTCAAATACCAGGACGATGTGTAGAAGACAGCAGAATGATAAGTTGATAAGTGCATCTGGATGAGTGTTGCTCAAGCCTTTCGCTCCACGAAGAGTCAGGTGGAAGAGCGTTGCTAAATCGTTTTGCCCCAAAAGGAGGCAGGTGGAAGAGCGCGAAATCGTTTTGCCCCAAAAGGAGCCAGGTGAAGCCCAATGTTCCATGAGGAGTCAAAAGGGGGAAAAAATAATCCATCCTAATGGTTCCTTGGGTTTTGGTACGCAGATTACAACTCAATCGGGACTTCTCTGTGTTGCAGTGGTAAAGCTCTCGATCATGGAACGGGGATGGCTTTATTCCCGGCTGTACGAGAGAATGGACTGAAAACAGGTCCTGCCTCTGAAATGATTTTCAATTGTCGAAATGGGCATTGCAGCTCAGCGATTGAGCGGTCGCCCGCAGATTCGATGGACGCGGGTTCGAAACCTGCCTGCTGCGTTGTTATCATTTGTCCTCACTTTGTGTGGGTTTACAATTTGTACCCAACACTGCACAACACTTTGTTTGGGATGTGCTATCAATAGCGAGCAAGAGTGAGGCTAACACGAATAAAAATGAAGACTGCGTTCAAAATCAACATACAAAACATTAATGTTTAACTGTTAGTTTTACACCCTTGGCAGCGCATTATAGGCCCTATCAGAGGCGGGACCTCAGATTGATTTTCCATCTCCGACAGGACTTGATTCCACAGGGTCAGAGCTATAACAACTCGAAAAAGTTGAAAGGAAAAAATTCCAACATCGCCGCCAGAGTTCGAAACCAGTACCTTCTGTTCATAAAGCGAAAGCGTGATCGCTACGCTGCGAAGCCCCCGTAAAGCCCTTCGGATAAAAAAAAATATTGTGGAAATTGAACAGGGCTGATTTATGATCTATTATACCGTTCGTGTAACACATGACAGGTTTGTAGATACATTTACAGTCAGGCACGATAGAATTTCAATACCTCTTTCACATACCAGTAAGGGGTTTTTTAATGGTTCCTTTCAACGCTTCTGTTTTTATAGGTATTTCCGTAACACCACGTAAAACAGGTATGAAATAGGAATAGCACACTTTTTACTGAAAGTGCCTCCGTGTCAATCACAGCAATGCCACTTGGAACTTGTTATCGCCGTTGAATCGTAAACTTAATTTAATGAAGGTGTGGTTGGGGAAGAATATACTTTAACTTTTCAGGTCATGATTTTCCAATGATTTATTTCTTGATCCATCGAGAAAAAGTATCATTTTTCATGTCAGCAATTTGACTAAAAGACTGAGATATATAGATGCATGGATAGATAGATAGACAGATGTCCTCAGTTATTATATTTATTGATAGATTGATAGACATACAGATAGACAGATAGATGGATAGATGAACAGGTCGATAGACAATCTACCCCTTCAAATCTGGACATCAAACCGCAAAACACAAAGATGGCACAATTCTAATCATGTTTAGTCACTAATTTAAAAAAAAAGCCAGTTGATTCAATCAATGTCTTATGACATTAAACACCTCATTGAATGGGTTACCTGGGAGGCCATGTAAAGTGTACCCTGGTCTAGACAATAAACAAGATTCGATTTCAAATTGATGACGCTCCAAAGTAATAAGGAGAAGGGCCGGTCTTGGAGTTTTATGCCCTAGTGGGAAACATGATATCATTATGAGGTGATTTTGTTGCGTCTCTAAACGCATTTCTTACAAAGTCTCTTCACTTACTTAATCATCACTTTTTGTAAATGGCCCTTCCTACCTTTCTGATTTTTCTTCAAATCTACACTCCTTCTCGTAACCTACGTTCTTCTGCTGATGATAGACTTCTTGTACTGCCTCGCTATAGGAA
>JARBEQ010054536.1:0-14977 GCA_030265355.1 Tritonia tetraquetra | reverse complement strand
TCTTACTTTTTCTCAAGCGCTTTTCTAAGCGCTTGTGACCCATAGTGTTGCAGGCACCACTTCCTCAACCTTGATTGTTTGAAGCCGTATGGCGGGCGCTGAAATGACCTTTCTGTGTTGATAGAGCCCTTAAAAAACAGCAACAAACAAACAAACAACCCATGAGTGTTGCAAGTGCCTCTTTCCTAAACCATGATTTGTTTGAAGCTGTGTGGCGGGCGCTGAAATGACCTAGACTCTGTTTCGATAGAGCCCTAAAAAAACAGCAATAAACAAACAAAGAAAAGGCTAGTGGTTGGAGTTGGAGGATGCAGCTGGTGGTAGGGTTCCTCTGTTCCTCACAGCAAATAGTTCTCCAGCTTTCATTGTGTCCACTGTAAACATTCTAATTTCAAATCTTCCCATAACTTCAGTAAAAACCTTCTCATACTCGCAGAAAATTCCACAACATACCTACCTCATTAAGCTATGTTTTGTATCTATTTCGGATTTCTCTTAAACTGAACCCGTGTAATTTTATGTGGTAGCACTTCTTGTGTTATAGTAATATTGGTGGTATGACTAAATCAATACTGTACTGTTATCTGTTCATTGGAGAGAGAATCTTTGAAAATCTGTAATTAAATGTATTTGACATTCATGTGTTTTTTTCTTTTCAATAGGACCCCTTTCATTCTTGTTACATTCTAACAAACAGTTTTAGCAATGCCTTGGGTATACATGCCTTTTGTTCTCATCCCCACCAATTAAAATGAGACCTGCATCTCTTGCTGAATGCTCTACATTCTGCTAATAATTATTTTCTCTTAAATGTTTATTGCTGGCATTGTCATGGGCCACGTCATACTATGTTGATATTCTTCATCATTAAGAGTGGAGGTAAAAAAGAGGACTTGCGAGGATGATTTTCTATTTTGGCAGCTGTTGTCCATCTTGAAAATTTGTTTAGATTTTTTCAATTTGATTGTCATTAATTTGAAAGTGAATTTTATGAATGTTGGCGAGGACAGCTTGTACCTGTAATAACATGGTCTATAGCTTTCAACCACTGTGACAGAAAGAAAACAGAAATTGAGAAACTTTTTATAATTTTTTTTCTCATTTTGAATTAAAAGTGTGCTCCATTATCTCTAGAGAAGCGATCTATCATCATAAGATTTTTATGTATTTTTCAATGTTGACGCAATTTTTAATGCCATACTGATGTGATACTGATGTCAAAATTGATTGCAATTTTTGTTTAAATTGAGAACATGAAGTTTGTCATCATTTATATTATAATCCTTTTCCAACATTTTGATTCTATTATCCATTGTTTAACTTGTTTTGCAACATATTATCTAAAAATGATCATTTAGAAAAAAAATGGTATATATATATATATATATATTATTATTATATTCGTTTGAGATCTATAGAACATATGGAAGTTTTATTGCTCTAGGATTCAGGTTATAAAGGATGTGGTCTGATTAACAAAATGTTTGGGTTTTTAAAAAATATTGAGAATATCAACAATGAAGAAAATGTAAGTATTTAATTCTAATGTAGTAAGAGAGTTTGTGCTCTTTGAAAAGTTAGGTCTAGTCTATTTTGAAAAATTGCTAAGTGTGGCCTTTCTAAGAATACTCTGTACCAGTGTATGATATTATCTCTACATACCTGCTTGGAGTGACGGAGCCTTTTCTCTAATTTAGAAAGAGTATAGCATGTGATGACTCTTCGTTATGGGAATTATTGATGGCATTATGTTGTCATTGTGAAATGTTATAGCACTGATGAAGCTTGCAAAGGTTCTCCCAATTCTCATGATATTATTATGCCATTACATATCCATCTGAATTTTTTTGTTGTTAAATTTCAGAAATGGATTGGAAATAAAATTGACTATTTATAGTTGTACTTAAATAAAAAATATCAATATCTGTGATTTGAAAAAGAATCATGTTATTTACGGTACTCTTTATCTTGATTCAAGTTTTGGATGGACATTCAGGATTATAAAAGAAGGGGTACATAATTTAGTATCTGGTTTAGTTTGGAGTTTAAGATAATTGGGCTTTGTATTGTTCTTCGAAAATATTTTTAGTAGGGATGGAGTGTTAAAAGGTGTAAATGATGTTGCAAACGTGCCAAATATTTCTAGTCATGAGCTTTTTAAAAACCATTTTACACAGTCTGCCATTTAAATAACAATCTTGTTGTATATCTTTTGTCACTGCCAAAAAACAAAATAAACACCCTTGTATTAAAATAATTCAGATATTCTGAAGAAAAAAAAAACAATTTTCATCATTGTTTGATATTTTTACATTTGCTTTAATTGCTACCTACATGACTAGGTTTTCCGTATGTTTTGATACCATTATTTCTTTGCTAATGCCATTTGTTGGCAATTGAGTCATAGTCATTTTCATGCCGTTTCTTTTCTCTATTGATATGAATATTCAATCAAATCTATGATTCATCTTTTTCCTTTCAGTATCATCATCAATGATATATGTGTGTATGATACTTGTGTGTTACCATGTATTTATGTGCAAAATACTCAATATTTGTCCTCAATCAAGGCTGTACTATTATTGTAACATGTACGCCTGCAACCCTCTTAATACTCATGCAATCAGAAATGCAGGCATGTCAAACTGAGGGTCCTCCGAGGACCACATGGGTCACAGAGTCCCATATATGTTACCATGACGGCCACACATGACAAGTAATTGCGAACATTTCAACAAATTGAAAATCTTTGTGCAGGCCGCACATGTAAAGGGCCACATGCGGTCCACCCGCATGTTTGACATGCCTGCGGTAATGTATTTCAATTTGTTTAAACCTGTACTTTTTGGTGTTCAAGACTTCTCATGATTTGAAGTGATGAGAAAAGCTTAAGTTCCAAGTCATAAAAGTAAGATGTAGAACATTGTAACTTATTGTTCACAAAAAATCTTGCTAGAACCTAATGTGTTCAAATGCTGTGAAGGAAAATAATCTCAGTTTTAATGGCGTACCTTCAAAGAATTTAAAATTAATGTTTTTGATCTGAGACGGATAACTTTTATATTGTTGTCATTGATATTTTCTTGCAATATTAAATTGCAATGGCATTCTTCATCGTACTTGTAAGGCACAGAACTGTTGTTATAACAAAATCATCGACCCTGATTAATTATGTTCATGTAGTGAACAAGATAAAATGAAATCCAAAATGATGTCAAATGGTCTAAATGTTACACAAGCCCCAAGCAGTAATTTTCCCTTCACATCTATGAGGTGGCAATGGGGGAATCAGGGAGTGGTAGGGTCCTAAAATGATCAATTGCTGATCAGTTTCCTCATAAAACTGTACCAAATTTTCAGTGAAAGAAAGCTTGGAACTGCTTGAAGATTACTGAGAGATAGAAATTTTATAAAAGTTTGCAAATAAATTACCAAATATCTGCGGGACACTAAACGAAAAATAGGCCTGATTCACTATGATTAATCCAAACCAGGTCTAGATAGAATAGAAACGTGTTGAATCGATCAGAAAGTTAGGTCAAGACATTAGACAAGCACATAAAATAAAGATTGTTCAGCGATTCAAAGTGTTTTTACGAAAATTCAAGATAAATGATGACTGCCTTAGCATGCAATGGCGCCCGAAAACCGAGATCGACGGAAAAAAGGGGGCAAAAATGATTTTAAAATTACCAAAAAATGCTAGAAAAATAACTCAAATCGAGCAAACCCGATAGATCAACATAGCAACAAGAGTGGTGACAGCGCATGTCCGGATAAACATCGTATCCATTATCTAAAGCACTGGTAAGTGATAGCTAGTATTTGCTAAAACAGCGAGCAGTTACATTAAATGAAACTCCAGTGTTTACGGTTAAGTTGTTAAACAAGTTTTCAGTGAAAAGGGGCAAAAATGAGAAAAACGTACCAGTAGAAAGATAATTACAATTTTTTGTATTGCTTGATCTAACTCTTATTACTCCTGACCTACCATCACTATGTTTTATACCTTGTTTCCTAAGGCCTGTTTAGACCTGTTGGATTTTCTGGTTTAACAACAAAATAGTGTAAATGGCATGTAGCTCCATTTCTTAAATGTTGCTTTTAATTTGAAACATTGAATTGTTAAATGGAAAGGTCTAAATACACCTCTAGGTAATCAAGTCATCTTGATGTTTTGTCTCATTACATTTGAATACAGTAGAACCTCTGAAATCAGGACTCCGGACAATCGGGAAACCGGCAAATCGGGATGGAATCTCAGAGAATGGAAATTTTTTCTACAAAATTTACCTACTTCTGTAATCGGGAAGGGTCCCAGGGTAATTCTTACTATTTTATATGTTGCATTTATTATTCTGGGAAGAATTCATGTTTCTTAAAACAATTTTTTTTCACAACTGAGTTACCCATTAGCATGCTAAGTAATAAGGCGCTGAAACACATCTCCTGACACACTCGGTCAGCACTATTGTCAACGACCAATCCACCCAGTCACAATGAGGTGTGAATTTGTCATGTGCAAGTTTTATTGCCCAATAAATCCTCTTCCCACTTCGTTTTATCTGTGTGTTGGTTTGACCCCGGGTAATCGGGAAACCTGGCTAATCAGGACTATTTTCTTGGGAACCACTGTTTCCGGATTAGAGAGGATCTACTGTATCTTTTTATATATATCATATTAAACAAACATATTATTTACAGTCAGCACTGTAGTTAATGTATTTTGCCCATTACTATTATCTTAGATAATTAACCTGTCTCACTCAACACATATTCATTAAGTCAAGTAAATTTTTTAAAACGAGTGAAAATCCAGATGTGTTATGGATTTGAAAGGGGTGGACGATAAAGTGTGATGTAGAGATAGAGAGTTCAAAAGTCACTGTTTAAATCAGTTTGAAAAGTGGTCCAACAGGATATAATGGGATGAATCTTCTAGTTCTAGTTAGCAAACCATCAAAGAAACAGGATTTTAAAGGATATGTGATTTTAATGAATTTGTGTTGTACTTACGGAATGTTGTGAAAAGATAATAGATCATTGCAATATTTTCACATATATGGGAAGGGACTAGAATGATTGAGTTCAACCTAGGCATTGATTTATGTGGTGTTGACTGTGCAAATGCAGTGCCTACGCTTTCTACCTTCAACCTCAACGTTTTTATCGGAAGGTGATGAGAGGGGAGATAAAGTGTGCAACAGATGGACAACAGTTTACTAATGTTCGTGTTGAAAGTCTAGACATGAAAATAGATAAAAATCAATTAAGATTGTTTGGAGACTTAAACAGAATGAAAGGTAACAGAATTCCTAAACAAATACTAAAATGTAAAGAGCAAGAAAAACTACCTAGAGGTAGACAAAATAAAATGTGGCAGGGATCAATAACAAAAGTTTGTGTATCACGCATAGACCTTGCACCAAAAGGTACTAAAAGTTATTGATAAAAAAAAGAAGAAAGTGTTGCAGTGAGATGCATATGACAATGGACAGCCTCATGCGCTGAATCGAAGGCACTGCCTTTATGCATTCAGAATAGAGACAATCCAGTTTCTCACTCATGTCATGGTGAGACGAGTTCACTGAGGTTTATAGTGGTTTGTCAAATGAAAGCGTAGCTGCTGTGTTTGTACTGTATCGTTTCCTTTCTCCTTAAGTGGTAATCTTGAGTAAGGACATTTAATGATACATTAATTTTCATACATTATTTGAACACTTACATTGTTATTTTGTTCCCAAGATATAGAATTAAACATGTTTGTCATATATGATTTTGTATCTCAGTCTCAGAAGATTAATCGTGAATCATATTCTAATTTGAGCCTTGGTGTTAAACGTATCTTATGTACAAAACTTGAGTATTAAAAAGTCATGTGCTCAATTCATTTTGGCTCCTTCATTCATTCGTTATTTATAATTTATAATGTAAAGTAATTCATCTAAAGGTACGTTTCCATGAGTGTATCAGATATGATCAATGGTATATGTCCATGGAGTGTATCAGATATGGTTTATTTCCATGGAGTGTATCAGATATGGTCAATCGTATATTTCCATGGAGTGTATCAGATATGGTATATTTCCATGGAGTGTATCAGATATGGTCAATGGTATATTTCCATGGAGTGTATCAGATATGGTATATTTCCATGGAGTGTATCAGATATGGTATATTTCCATGGAGTGTATCAGATATGGTATATTTCCAGGGAGTGTATCAGATATGGTATGTTTCCATGGAGTGTATTAGATATGGTATGTTTCCATGGAGTGTCATCAGATATGGTCAATGGTATATCTCCATGGAGTGTATCAGATATGGTATATTTCCATGGAGTGTATCAGATATGTATGTACACATGATTTTTTTTTTTATGTTAAAAAATATCTAGATTTTTCAAAATATTCCATAAAAGCAGATAATCGCCACAAGCTTGAGGATGCTGAACAGGAGTATGTCTTTATTTTCCCTATATTAAAAAAACCCAACCACAATTCATATTTAGTGATTTATACCCTGGCTGTGAGAACCACTCACCATCCCATGTGTCTGGGCCTAATGTGGACGGAAGACTTAAAATTACATCAACATATTTAATAAAATAGCTCCTAGTAGTAGTGTACAGTGAAGTTCGGTTAAACCGAAAGGTGGCATTCCAGACAAATCTCTCGTTATTCCTGATAACAAAGGGAATTAACCAGATCGTTCCAATGTATGCGCGTGGCGGGATGCTAGTACCAGACTAGTATGTTTTGAGCCATCTCAAGCACCCGTGCTGTGTTGACAACACCACAACAGGAGAAATTTCTCTTTCCGACCAAGGCTAGACCTATTGTGGTTGAAGTAGGTGCAGATGGTTTCTTTGTTTAGTTTACAATGTCTAGCGTTGCGATGCGGTTAGTTTTATTGAGATCAAGTTTCTTTTAAATGAAAACTGTAGAAAATGATATTCAAGTTGATTTTTAACCATTGGGCAATGTTTTGGATTATTTGATGAAAGCTAGTGGTAAAAGTAAATTCGATGATGATGATGAAGTAGTAATGTCAACGGGCACACAATCAACCAATAGAATAATGTTATGATTCTGTGAAGATTCTGTATCTTTTTGGTGGTGATTACATCTGTGTTTTGTTGACACCATATTTTTTTTAATAGTGTGAAAGTTAGAGAAACTAGCCCCAGACGATAAGGATATTTCCTCTGAAATTTCTCAGGAAGGAAAGGTTAAAGGGCCATATACCATTTACTATAGTGACACAATAGTAGACGTCTGAGTGAACGCAAAACGCACTAAAAAAATATGACAATATTTTCTCAGTCACAAAAAATCAAGGACAAAAGAAAGGCAGTTTACATACTTTAATTGAGTGCAAAATTGAACACTAAATATTAATGTTAAACACATCACAAAATCTTAGGGAGTTCCATCAACTTGTCTTTTCCACCAACTCCTCATCATCAGAATCCACTTCTTCATTCTTGTATCCAGGGACATAATCCTCAACTTGCACAATAAACTCTTCAGGGGAAGGAGGTGCAACAACACTCATAGACGGAATAAAGGGTCCTAGAAAGTAAAAACAGATGACACTTAAACATTTCTTTTCTAATACAAATTCAAGACAATGAAAACCAGTATCCATAACGTCAAGTCACAAAATGTATACATATTCAAGAACACTTGAATTCTTTCATAACTTAACAATGAATTCCTCTTTGAATGAAAATTAAAATGAAACAGAAATCTGAATAAAAGGTTGTAGTGTTTGAGAAGTTAATGGAACATACACTATGAACTATCTCACTCCTCACAGCAGGTAAAATGTTTGTATTTGCCAATTGCTAAGTACAAAGCACAAATCAATAATTTGAATAATACAGCCTTTCTCTAAATAAATCCAGACCAAAAATTCCTGATGTATTGGTAATTTTGATAATGTACACCAAGGGGTCCCAGTGGCACAGAGGGATCAAGAACCTAGTCCTATCGGAGACAGACGATAAACTCGAGGTCCTGTGTGCACAGTGCGCACGTTAAAGAACCCTCAGCAGTTAAAAATCGATAAGAGTAGACCGCAAGGCCGCTGTCCGGGCAAAATTAATTCCTACCACAAAGGTCACAGTGGGTTGATCACCCGCTTGGCTTAACATCTTGATCCAGAGAAATCCAGCCTCATAGAGAGGGCCCTACACTGTAATGGTAAAAGGGAACTGGATAAGAAAGAAAGATAATGTACACCACAAACATAAGAGTAAAGATTGGAAATTAAAATAAATGGAAAGAAAAGGCACAACCAGTTTGATAGGACGAGATAAGGCACACAGGTCACACAATATCTTACCCAATGCAATACTACGATGTTTACAGACTGACTCAATGTAAGCCTCAAAATTAGCAACTAGTTGACTTGTAGGCTGTTTAAGCTGTATGACAGACAAGAAAAATATATTCAGACAATTCTTTCTAAATAGGGAAAACCACATTAAATTTTCTTATATTGTACAGTATAGAGCTTGATTGAATATAAGAATACAACAATAACAAAAAAATATAGGACTAGATAATCAGTACAGAAAAGATCTCATTGTTGAAATACATGACAAAAATAAAATCAAGAAACACCAATGACCTAATAATCTCCCCTTTTGTTCATGTTACTCAACCGCTTGATTTATTGAAATTGTGTTTTTGGCGAAAGCCTAATCAAAAATTGAATTGAAATTGAACTATTCCTTTTTCTCCAACCCTACATTTGAATGTGTTGGACACCACTAGTCCTATGTACTACTGTTACACACTGGTATGGTGATAAAATACTCTGTCTCATCCGTACCCAACATGTTAGAAAACAGTGATATTAATATTAGTAGAATCACCTCTATAAACTGATCATCAAAGCTTAGAGAAGAAGAATGTTACTGATATTCACCAAACAGTCTTAGTGTATTGCTTGTAATTTTGATTTTTTTCCTTCTGAAATTGCCAAAGGTTAAAAATAAAGTGAAATATTTCATATCTAATGCAATTGCCTGGGGTATTATAATCTCTCTCTGGTTTTTAGTACCTGGCCTAGAGGAACTTGAAGTTTTCCCTCAGCTTCTGTCACATTTTGAGACTCATAGGTGTAGCCAGTATAAAACAAGGTCCACATTGCATTCAAATCTGTTCCTAGATTGCCTGAGAAAATATAAATGGAAAGATTAGAAACTACCAACTCAATGCTGTTTCTAAAACTTGTAGGTACTCAATCTTCTACCATTAAGTTGTAAATAATAAACGGTGTCTTAATTCATTCCTCTTTTTCCTCTTTAGAATTAGAAGGCTGGAAAAATTCTCTGGCTGGTCCTTATGCAAGGGAAATTACTCTTGATTTTCAGATGACTAACATTCTTTATAAAATTATTCAAGCCTGTAAAACGAAATAAACTGGACAAAACAGTATCCGTTGGGCAGAAAAATGAATGAACTTTGCAAAAATATATAGTTTTAATGGGTTTGTTGAAAGTTTGTGGGAGAAAATCCCCCCCAAAACTTCAGATTATTATCCTGATGCATGCGTGTCAGAGGGTTTACAAATAATTGATCCAAATGAAAAAACACAACAATTAATCACTTATTCTGAGACAAATATGCAGCTATAGTTGACAATCATCTACCTCCATGAGAAACAGACCTTTTGCTCTTTGGGGAAATTTATCTCTGAAGTACGACCTCGCTGGTGTAATGTCTGCCGCACAATCTGCTGTGGCAAGAACATGTTCAAAATCCTTAGGATTGAGGACTCCATTTTCTACCTGAAAAACAATGTTTAAAATTTTTTTTTATATATCTTGAATTGGAAAAGTTTTATTTTTTATTTTTTCCTGTTTGTCATTATCATGGATTCTTGATCCAAAGTAACTGGGTGTGATTTGTGATGTCTGTATTTATCTTACTAGCAGAAAACACCACTTTACATTGGCAGTCTTATACTTATACTTAAATGAACTAAAAACTACACAGTGAAAACAATTCACACAATACCACACACTCACAGACACACATAAACACACAGATGGCAGGTTGTCAGTCAGTGGTTACAGTATTATCATCTATACTATAGTGTACATTATTTCCTATTTTGCCTCATGTACACATAAACACACTCCTTGATCTTTTTACATTTGGCTCCCACCACTAGTGGCCCTCGCAATAATTAAAGGCAATCCTTGGACTTTTCCCTTAAAGACAACCCTGGCGTCACTGGTGACCCCATGAGAGCTAGCCCCCCCAAAAATAGTTTTAAAACAGGAGCCTGGTTATCTATGAGGCATTGAAGGTACATCGAATAATGATCTTAATTACTCATTACTGATATATTCAGGTAACAATTGAAAGGGCATAACATTTGATATATATTGCATACCATTTTGATGATTTCTGCAGGTGATCCAGCTTGTCTTGCTCCTAAAGACAAGGCAAGATTGGTGTGTTCTTCTTCCTGTAGAAACAGGTATAACAACAACACATCATATTAAACATTTCATTTATTGTAAATTTATCATCCAATGACTTCAGTCCCAACATTTTATCATGCCAATCCTAAACGCAAAATTTAATATTATTTAGTAGACATGTATGACCAATGGGTGACACAATGGCTCAGTGGTTACCTGTTGTGACACTGAGATAAAAGTTCTGCTGTACAAATCCTATTTCTATTTAAGACAGTCAAGTACTTTTCTCCTCAAAATAGACAGCAATTACAAAAAAAGCCACATCCATTGACTATAACTATAAGGGTAGTGGAGCAGTAGAGCGACATCCTTCTAGAATGGTGTAAAAATACAAGGAGTCATGCGTTCACACTAGGCACATTAAATATCGCTCTGTACTTAAAAATTGCAACAACACTTTGTATTCTGAGTTTTCAAAATAATTCTGGACTATGCAATACAAAGATGGGATTAGTTGAGAAGGAAAGAAAATGTAAAAATAAATCCTACAAAGTACACACTTTGTTACTTTTCTTATAGGAAAATGAAATCAGTGGTAACCTCATAATTTAAAAAATGACAAACCTTGCAAAAAACAAGAATAGATGGAGGAGTTCCCCATGTGAAAGGAAATGGAAGTAAAAGGGTTGACTTGATGTTTTTCATGAACTTGGTCTGTAAATATAATCAAAGTGCCAAAAGTAGTTTGTGCCTGAAAACAATGATAGCCATACAAAATCTAATGAAGTTGGAACAAAACAGATAATCTTGTGAAAAAAAAAGTATTGCAGTTGTCAGTGAAATTGATCTGAGGAAAAAGAAAAACCAACACAAATTGTAAATTGTATTTGGGCAACTCTAGCAATTATCTGAAATATATTATATAGAGATGTGTGTGCATTAAATCACAAAAAAACGGTAAATGGTAATGATAGATATGTAGTCTTTTAATTCATAACACTATGTAACCTTTAATAGGTCCCTATGGATGGGAGGAAGATTAAAAGCAAAAATTAAAAACCTGCTTCTTGGTCCTAAAGTCTAATTGCATATCCAAGTAAACTAAACCATCCATGTTGTCAAGCATAGCCGGTTGTGCAAAAGCTTGATGTCGATTCACTGCCTCTTCAATTGAAAAACAAGGTTTTGGATAAAACTTTCGAACCCACACATTGTCCACAGGCTTTTCTGCAAGAATTGTGCTTTTCCCACTCAGACTGCTAGGCTGTCGCGATCTGTAAAAAAAATTACCAAAGAAGATATATAAATTTGATGCAATTTCAATTTCAACCCATGACCTGTATCAGATGTCACTGCATTGCTTACTTTTCGCCCCGTAATTCATGGCAGCTAATGTTTGCACTTGTCTAGGATCACTGACCTGGTTAGCACAATTTATTTTATTACATAGCATAGCTGTTTGTGATAAAAAAAATGCATGCCATAGTGCAGTATAAAAGAAATTAGTAAACGAAGGAACTAGTTAAAGAAAAATAGGAAATAGAACACCCTATCAGAATCACTATAATTAATACCTGGGTGGCATTTGAGATAGTTACTGACAGTAACAGTTTCATCTTTTAAAATCAAAATACAATTTTATTTAACATAAATTTTTTTAATGCTTTAAAAGATAATATATTCATACAAAGATATATAAATTATGTAATTAGAGAAAATAAAAATGAATTAATCACTGAAATTATATATTATGGATTGGAGAGAGAGAGGGCACAGATGACACCCCATCTCTATTGACACTATCATTTCTCTTCATTCTTTCATTTTCATTTAGCAACATAGGCTTATGTATGCAATTGAATTTATCATATATATTTCATTGGCTGAGCTGACAAAATCAAAACTTGTTTACAAACAAGATGGCCAAAGAACAATCACTATCACAGAAAGACCATTGGTGACAGTTAAGTTAGGTATTTTCTAAGACTCACAGATGCAATGTTGAGTCACAATGGCTAACCCGCAGTAGGCTTGTTAGTTTGGAAATGGGAACATGGGAAAATTGTGTATCATAGGACACAGGTTACCAAACAAATTTTATAATTATGCTAAATTCACAAATTTGTAACTGCCTTAAAATAAAACGCACAGCAAATTGAAACAACTTACTTTTTTTTTTTTATAAATCTCATGCTTTTTTCAACCTGTACTTTTGCATCTTTGATACGTTGCTTACTATTCTTGTAACGAACATGCACAGCTCCAATCATCCCATTCTGCATCATGAAGCTACTTGTTACCGGAGAACTGTTTAAGACCGATCTCCAACCTGACAAAAAACAATTAGCAAATAATAGTTTTGAAAATAAATATTTTAAAATCAAATGAGAATAATAATCAAAATGATGTCATAAGATTATATAGAATAACAATGATGATGAAGACATTCTAATTACATTTTTTTTTTAAAACTGGCTCATGACTTTATTATGTGACACACGCCCATTAAATTTTGCATGATGGTCGACATATTTTTCTTTTCTTTTGGAAACTTCAGTAGTTTCTGAATAATCAACATACGAAATATATGTAACTGTTCCCCATTTAAGCATTGAAGGACATTTTAAATTCACGGTTGTTTATCATTGTGAATAGTAATAAGTGCGTAGTCACATGTTATTTTACAACATTGTGTTTGTTTACTCCATTGATTAGATATATATAGTAAAACAAGCAGGGACGCCCGACAGTTATCGGGTTATCAGGGATGCGATGCACTTTATCAATAATAGTTGATTACTTTTAGTCGACCCGTTTGTAAATGTAATGTTATGCCCTATTATTATAATATATATAATTTATATAAACAATAATATATCAGAGGATGCGGTCCGCCACAGATGAAAGATAACCCAGAGGGACTCCACCTTGATATAGATGTTTTGCGCATGCCTTTGCTATTGAATGCATCAATAATTACATCGAAACCGTGTGCTCATGGGACAATGACGTCATTTTACTCAATGAAAGGAAAAGGCGGAAGTAAGGAAAACTATGATGAATGTCGATAAATAAAATTAGAAGAAACAAAGCATTTTCTATCAAATCAACGGTCCGTTCTACTAGAAATTTCAGCAGTGTACAAACAGTATTAAGAGAGGAGTTTGGATTTAGCCGTCGAACCCAACAGCTTATATATATAGATGATTTCATTGCCCATTGGGAAAATAGTCATGTCCTGTGTCAACACTTACTACACTGTGGTAGTAATAAACAAATAACAAAATACTAGTGTGTACTTTTTAGGGGTCCAAAATAAAAAATGAAGCCAGTTAGTCGTCTGTCTTAATTTCTTCTATTAGGTTTTTCAATATATGGGTTGACAAAATGCTTGTTTGTTTGTTTGTTGCTGTTTTAGGGCTCTATCGACACAGAAAGGTCATTTCAGCACCCGCCATGGGTTGACAAAAAATGATTGACAGTTGATTACGGAACATCATGTCCCTGACACTCCAAGCAATGATGGATGTCCATGCTGCAGGAACGGAAACAGCAATGAAGAACTTAGTAGTAGAGGGAACATGTTTTTTTATCAAATTCCTGCTGCTGTTTTGTAGTCCAGTCGATATATGTATCTCTCCTCCGCTGATTAGTAGTAGTCTTTACGTTGTCATAACTTTTATTTAATATAAAATTGCCTCACCCTCCTCCCTAAATAATTAAACTGAATCGACTTAATTACTTAATTACGTCAAAGACAAAAAGAAGGATGAAGGGGAATTTGTAGTATTATTTTTTCCCTATTAATAATATGAAACTTCATAATAAGAAATGTAAGGTAAAAAAAGAAAAGTAAGAGCAAACTAGACAGCTGATCATCATCATACAGTTACAGTTTAAAACACAGGGATTGCACTGCAACTGCAGTCAAGAAAATGAACAACCCCCTTGCTTTTTATTATGCCTCTCCGTTTTATTCAACAGCTACCTATTACCTCTCAGCACTTGATAAGAACAATTCCACGACATTATCTTCGACTTCGTTGCACAGACTACTCTATAGCTAGGGTCTAGACGGGGAGGCTGAGAGCTGAGAGAAGTCTTACAATTACAAATTATCAAAATGATTTGTCAGTGTCTTCAATCAATAAATTTTCGACAAAAAAATATTCCACTCTTTTATTGCACCACTCAGCGGTCTTTCTTTCTGTCTATTTTTTCCACTTTTATATCTTTGCCCTTCAACGAAGCCCAATCCACGATAATTTGTTGTGCCACCGTACACTTTTGTCACCCTACTCGTCCTCCACTCTACAGTTTTTCGTTCCCTTAGATCTATCGATTCTAATTTTTTATAAATCTATGATTCTCGCTAATGTCACAAAAATGTTTTCGTTTTTCTTTTTCGTTTAATGATTTATTCTATTTTTGATTCGTTGGCCGTCTTGATCTGTGTATAATAATAAATAATAATAATATATAACATTTATATCGCGCATTACCAAGACTGCGTAATGCTCAATGCGCGTTACA
>JARBEQ010054426.1:0-14978 GCA_030265355.1 Tritonia tetraquetra | reverse complement strand
ATTGTCATATCCAATTCACCAGTTGTCAGAAATCTTGGTTTTTATTTTGATGAATTCTTGACCATGGAAGCACACATCCCGGCAGCGACTCTGTCGGGTATTTTTTTCTGTGAAACTCGGTGAAAACATATTAGCCACTCCCTCTTCATTGGCTTCCCGTGGAAAAGAGAATTGATTACACGGTAGCGTGTATTACTTTTAAATGCATTCATGGCATGGCCCAGACTATCTGAAATCACTTGTAAATGTATACTCCCCAAATCGTCGTCTAAGATCATCCAACGCATTGCAGCTGCTCCTCTAGTATGGAATTCACTGTCTAGTAAAACTAGGAATTGTCAAACTCTGTCATTGTTCAGAAAATCACTCAAAACAGAGCTTTTCCGCTCTGCATTTGATCCAAGCGGTTAAGCTTTGATCAGTGTGCTATATTTTATAATGTTAATATTATCATGTTTTACTGTGCATATTACCGTTATATTACAAAGTATGTGAGGTGTGTGAGTATGCGTGTATGTATAATATCGAAATGTAAAGCGCCACTGAGCATCTACGATGGATAACGGCGCTGTATAAGTTAATCATTTACATTTACATAAATGAATAAACGAAATCCAATTGTACCATTTGCCACCTTTGTTTTTGTTTACTGGTGTGAAGAGCAATACGTGTCCTTTCACACCTTTATTTTTGTTTACTCTAGGTGTCTTCTTTCATGAATAGAATAAAATGACGTCATATTTGGGAAGATATGCCTGTCATGTGTCAACACTACACACACCATAAGTTGGTAATGGTATACAATAACACACTAGCGTGTAGCTAGGTACTAGGAGTCCAACAATAAAAACAAAACCAGCCAGTCAATGTAAAACAAGCTGTGTGTACGTGTCGTTTTCTGTCTTAAGTTGTCTTCAATATGGGTTGACTTATATTGATTAACAGTTTGGTTACAGGTAAGTCGTGTCTGATACCCCAAGCAACGCCGGGTGTCCATGCTACAGAAACGGAAACACTGACGATTAAACTTGTGGACAAATATATTTATCTGTAATATCTAATACAGTTTCGCAGCAAATTTGTGGGATATAATGCAAGTATTTCATAAATATACCCACGACATGTTATGGGTGCATGGAGGAACGCATTCAGGCAATATTTATGACATGACCGGCCCTGTGCCCTAATTAAAGGCGGGATCCGCTGGTGACGGTGATGGAGTGAGAGGGTTATCGCCCTTGGCTGGATGAGACACGCGATTCACAATGGATTGCTGGAGAGGGTTCTCACCAATTTTGTTGAAAATCTCAGTCTGGGGAATTTGTTCGTAGCTACTTCATTAAGTTGGGTTTGTTAAACTACAGGTAGGCCTACTTTGATGTTGTTTGTTTTAGTGTGTTGGACACGTGTGATTTTAGTAAGAACGCTGACTGATTCCTTTTGGTTGTATTTGTTCGTGTATAATGTATTGATTCATGCTTTTATTTATTCTTTCATTCTATCGGGGGTTTTTTTTCATTTGATTCATTTTTTCTTTACTCATCCATGTATACTTCTTTTACTCATTTATTCATGTATTCGTTCGTTTATTCCTTTTTCGAACAGTTAAAACAATCCGTACAATGTTGTTATCCGTTCATTTATTCAACGTTTTAACTCCCACATCTACAGTACACGCACGCACAATCATTGTGTGATGGCATGCGAAATCTAGAAATGTCACCAACAATGATAATTGTCTTTTCATTTGCATGTTATTTTCCAGTCATTTCTGAGCATTTCTATCATTATTTGAAGGTTCTATGTTAATTACAGCCAAAGTTTTGAGAAAAAATAAAGTCTAAAATTAGAAGAAAATCTCAGGAAGAATTGACTCTAAAGAAGATTTGCTGAACAAAAACACGGTGAGAGAATTTTTCCTCGTTTTCTCATGCCACCACACATAATATGCGTGTATGTGTATGTGTGTTCATAAGTTGAGTAACACTTTGAACAGTATTGATGTGAACCAAGGCGTTGTGAGAACACATAATATCATTAACATATAGACATGATTTTATTTTTTCGTATTATATTGTTTTTGTTTTTATGTTATATCGATTTTTGTTTTCTTATGCTCAAGCACATGTTACAGTCAGCAGTGTGCTCTCAGCCTTAGGTTCAGCATTATCAGTGCTGGAAATCAGGTGATCAGCCCACTGAACCCGGACTTTGAATGGCACAATGTTATGAGCGTCACATTTTAGGCTTTGCACGTCTTTTGGTCAAATTTACTATTGCTTTGGTGGTAAACCCAATAGCTGTAAGAACACTGAGCAGGTGTGTGTACGAACTTAAGGTGAATTTATCATGGTATCTAATGATTATACAAAAAATGTAAAATTCATTACTAAGACTTATTCTCAGCAAGTAGTGAAATGTTCAGTCAACAAGGATGGAGATGGTATGATAAAAACAATGTTGTTATACTGTAACGTTTCAGGGAATCGATGAAAATGAATGTGTACAAATGGAAGATTTGGCCTATTTTCCTGTCAGTATTATGTCTGTTCTCCTCAATGGTATTCTTTATATCCAATAAAGGTAGGTAACTCAAGATAATCAACTGTCATTTAATTTACTTCATTATTAAAGTGTTAAACGGTTAACGTTGTTTGTCTGTGCCACGCTCTTGACAAAACAGGTGTCAAAGGCGGGACTTCTGAATAGTCCATTTCCGAAAAACTTGATTTTGTAAGGAATTCCGAGGACCAAAGCCAATGTTCCCTCTAAGCAGCTGTGCGCTCACACCAAAGAAAAAAGTTGCGCACAGCAGTTCATAAATTTCTGCACACACCAATGAAAACACACAGCACACACAATTTTTGGTTTAATTCCTAGATTTAACTGAAGTCAAACTTTGCGCAACACCAACACTTACGTACAAAGACCAGAAAAAAATTAGAGGGAATAGTGGTCGGAGCCATAAAACTCCAGAAAGTTCAAAGGAAAAAAATATCGACGTCGTGGTTGGTATTCGACTCAGGTCTTGCGCACGAAGTGAAAGCGTTACCGCTACGTGGCGATGCTCCACTTCATTATCAAATGAACAACAGGCAAATTGCCACTGTATATGTCCTTTCTTTGAGGAAACGCGTGTGTGGGCCCGGGGGGGGGGGGGGAGAGAAAAGTTTACCCAATCGTGAAATACTTGAAATCACGAAGTATGTTCATAAGAAGAGCCCTTATGTCAGAGCGGTAACCCCATTTCGGTATTGTATAGACGGCAAGGATAATTTGTCACTTTCTGGACGTTGATCTGTTGCAGTTAT
The DNA here is from genome assembly GCA_030265355.1 of Tritonia tetraquetra. Classification (NCBI taxonomy): domain Eukaryota; kingdom Metazoa; phylum Mollusca; class Gastropoda; order Nudibranchia; family Tritoniidae; genus Tritonia; species Tritonia tetraquetra. Next base: position 11,667 of record JARBEQ010054426.1, on the reverse strand, counting down.
TTTCCCACCTCTCAAGAGGAAACTTGGTATCCATTTCTATAGCTGGGTCGAGTGAGGTAGTCGGAGTAAAATGTATTTCCCCAAAAAACACTTCGCCACCTCATGCCTCCAGGGGAAATCACACGAGCCGTCTTTAAACATACAAGAGGGGAAAGGGAATGTATGAACTTCCAAAAGGGACAAAGCACAGGGACGTAGAACGTTTCGGGCCACAACGCCCTTCTTTCAGCTAATAGACAAAAAACACAGAACACATAACACGATAATGGGTATGGAGATGTCCAATAATTCGATTAAAGACATATCGTCTTGCCAGTCAATAACTGAATGACGGGTAGAGAGAAGAAAATCACAAGTGAGACGAAGGTGACGTAATCGGGCCTCACACCTGTGCTGGGAAGACACAGAGAGGACAAACGTGGAGGGGTCTGTGTGCAGGAGAGGGGAGGGGGGTAAGGGGGGGGGGGCACAGATGGTGGCAAACAGTGCGAGACAAGTGTATAGGGGTATAGAATGTTTATGAGAACTGGTGAGACTAAAAAAGAACAGAAAAAGAATAAGGAACCGTACGAATAATGAGATAGTGGTGGTGATAAAGGAAAGGCGAAGGGGGAGGGGATGAAGAAAGAGGAGGGGGATGAGGAATACTGTCAAGTGAAGGGAGCAATAGGGTGGGGGGGGGGGATCAAACCGGTGGCCGCCCATTTCAACCGCCCCGACCACGAGGGTACCTCCGATATGGAGGTATCCGTCCTCCAAAAGTGCCAGGGAGGGAAACCGGAGCATAAAACAGCGGAGACTCGCCACACTATCCGCCTTGGTTGTTTCACTCCGCGAGGTCATAACAGCAGATTAGACCTCGTCTGACTTCCCTCCCCTACTTGCACTCACCACTCTACCACAACCAGCTCCCCCTCACTTGACATAATTCATCATCCCCCCCCCCCCCTCCCCTCCCCTCCTTCTTCATCTCCTCCCCCTTCGCCTTTCCCTTACCACCACCACTACCGACACCCCTCTGATACCTACAACAGCATTTCTTCTACACATCACTTATCATCACCACTATATCATTATTCGTACGGTTCCTTATTCTTCTTTTTTTAGTCTCACAAGTTCTCATACACATTTTATACCACTATACACTTTTCTCGCACTGTTTGCCACCATCTGTGGTCCCCCCCCCCTCCCCCACCTCTATTACCCCTATCGCCATCTACTCCCCCCTGATCAATGTAGCTTGACCACACTGGCCGGTTCAGCATGCTAACCTTTCGACCACCGGCGCCTCAATTACTGATTTATTGTTATTATTTTTTTTTTTATTTTTTTTTTATAATTAGTTTATTTATTTTAATTTTTTTTGGGGGGGAGTGGGGGTGTAGTGCGTAGAATCGGAGTGCTGTCAGATGAGCGTGCTTATAAAGGGGTACATTTTCATAGTAAAAATTCTGTCGGAGACTACTGACAGAAATGAGTTTAGAGGATGGCATTATTTTTTTTTTTACGAATTCATCCTAGTACGAAGACGAATTGTGTAACTTCTGAATGCTCTCCCCTGTTAACTTTGTCTTCGTTGACTGTTTACCTACGGCGCTTCTAGACCTCTACTTCTTCTTAGTCAGAAGGAAGAGAAAGAGTGACTAAATTAAAATTATAATGCAGCTTAGTCTTACCGATGTCGATCAAGTAAGAATTGTTGGGACTGTGTCAAACAGATGAGTGTTTACAGTCGTTTCGAATTTCTCTGTGTTTTTTGGTGATAGGAATAAAACGTGAAGTGTGAGTGTGTAGAGAACTGTTTCCTCAGACACGGAGGGCTCTCTCTACAGGATCTCGTACTTATGTACGCTATCGTGATCACGCCCAACAAGCAGACTAAGTATTACAATCTATGTGCGATATACGTCAACATAGTAATACCGTTGTATTACGTTACAGGCGACTCACGGTAACAACAAGGGTGGATCTCACCTGCTAGGTTACGTGGTATCTGGAACTTTAGTCGTGAAGTGTATCACTTACGTATCTGTGGTCACTCCGGACTTTTGTAGGCAATATCTCAATCAAGGTAGTAATCAATAACATCGGATGAAGAATGTGAGGCGGCGTCAATCCTTTCTTTATTCTTTCTTATCCAGTTCCCTTTTACCATTACGGTTATAATACGAGACGCCTAGTGAGACTTGCTGGAAGTAAACACCAAGGCGACTAACCCGACTGCTGGGCACAACAATAACATCTGCCGCTCCCCCATCCGTTCGACCGTCCCCACAAGTGGGATGGTATTATTTAGCTTAGTTAGAGGGTCTATCTATAGACTAAGAAGAGTAGAGGACAAAGCCAAAGTCCAAACTTTAGACCCAAGCTCATTGTTATTAGTAGCCGTCGACCTTATTGTTAGCTAGAGTATATTATATAGAGTCAGAGCATGTTGTATTTGACCTCACTGAAATTGAAATATAAATCCTTAGGTCTATCTACCTAATGATAATGACATTTGTTTATATAGCACCCATGTCCCATGAAGAGTAAGCACAGCTCTAGGCGCACATTTGTAGAATTACACTTGGTACTACTATACATAGCTAGATACAATGTACACATCATATCATTGACCACCACAGTGTTGCATGCTCACACAGAAATTTGGTTGAAAGCCTGATATAATAAGTATAAATTAAAGTGCTTTGACTCTGGCCTCTTCTTCTTAGTTTAATAGCCTAGTAGTAAGTAGTCTATCCTATCACTATCAAAAAATTGAAGTGGGTGCGTGTACAGCAAAATCAACATAAGTACTGGTATCCTGCACAGGTCAAAACACTAGCATGCATGCGCAACATTGTCTGTTCTGTCCAAGTTCTAAGTTGTAAGTTGGATTTCTATTTTTTGTGAGCAACTGTTTTCACTTAATTTTAGGGTTCAAGGACATAAAGGTCACATAGAATAACGTTCTCCGCGGTGTATGGAATTGGTTGCTTGTGCATGAAATGTGAAATACTTTACACCTAACACCTGCCTTTGAAAATTGGTTATCCTTTTTTCATCTATCAACTGTCTTGGCTAGCAATCCAAATGAATAGTTCCAAAGTTTCGAGCTGGCTGTAAGTCAAGTTGAGGGGACAGCCTATCTATAAAGATATGGAGTTGTGAAAGGTGGTTACAGATTGACTATCAGGGGCAGGGAGATCACTTCACCGTGCAATTAAAAATGAAAACTTGGACCAATATTATAAAGTCAGCCTTATACTTATACATATAATACGCACGTTCATGTGAAGATGCTTAGAAATCCGTGTGCACTTCTAATGGTTACAACTGTTTACACTGTGATAAAATGGACAGCACAGACAACCATTCAGGTGACAATGCCTCTTTTGTTCACATTTTGGATATCACCTTTTTTACTTTTCTGTTATTTTTCACCTTACATCACATTGTTTTGTTATTGTTCTTTTTATCACCTTGTAGGTTGTTATTTTTTCAAGCTAGAATGATGTTGGAAAGCTAACAAGAGTACACAAGAAGAAAATGCATACATTACGTTGCTTGCGCATGATGCAATTGAAAACAATTATCGTTGTTGGTGTCATATCTGTGTCAGTCACATTTTTATTATGTAAGTATTTTATTTCCCCTTTACAAATTCTGTTTGAAAAATGCTTTGACCTCCATGAGATTTTGATATGATTTTATTTTTTTGTTTTATCTAAGAATTGAATTATTATGGAAAAATGTTATTCTTATACTGAGACTTTTTCCTGTCCACATTATAAAGTTTGTATTTGTCATCTTTTGTTTTTGTAATGCCTGACAGTTACCATCACTTTGTTTGTCTTTTGAACTTGATCATATTATGATAAACCCCAATCAAAAGCAAGTGCACATAGAATGCCAGGTGGCCAAATTGATACGATATCAGCCTTCCATGACTGTTGTCACCCTCATGCATACGCTTCATCATTCTCTTGAGCAGTATAGATGTAGAAATGGGTACCAACTTCTCTTACGAGGGTTGTGAAATTTATTTGTGATTAATCATACCAACGTAGTATCACTTTTGTCCCCTTTACAATGTGGAAACTGGACTCCTAAAGCCTTCCTTACCAGAGGTAAGTGAATTATTTGTTTGTTGTTGAATAGACTACATTATATTGTCAAATTTTGATTAAAGATTGGACGATTACCCGTTTATCTTAAACTCATGTCTTTTTTCTGCAGCTATTATCTGAGAACCAGTTGTGAAAAGTTTTTATATTTATAGTTTCATTTTGAATTTATTTCTATTTTAGTGCTTTACTACAGTAATTCCCAGCCGGAGGAAGATAAGTCATCCAAGTATGTCTTCAATCATCATTTCCTGGTGGAACATCAGCCACTCATCAAGAAAAAGGACAAACTTCAAGTGATCAGCGAGAAGGACTCCATGCACTCTGTTAAAGGTGATAATTTACCTTCAACACTTTGATTTGAAATCTCTGTAATCATTCATTTTGATTTGAAATTAATGGCTCTTTCTTTGGTTTGAAAAATTCTATTAGTGCCATTTCTTGTTGTTTTTATTTTACATTTTTAATGTCATTTCAATTTTTATTTTTTTAATGTAGATTTGTTCAAATGCTCTCACACTGTCTATTTTAATACGGTAAAAATATTATTAAAAACGGCATAGCTTTAGGCAAACCATTTGTATATTTTTTAATTATGTTATTATACCAATCATCCATGATTTTTATAAAGTTCTATACCCCCAACAATTGTCCTCCTTACTAATTCTATGTCTGCCTCACGAATTCTCAATTCCACTTCAAGTGAAGAACCCATTAAGACCTTCAAAGATACCCTGCACCACTAACAAATAATTTATTATTTTTTAAATACTTCAGTGAGTACCAACTCATTGTGGAATAGCAGGAAACAAAAAAGCAGACAGGCTGGCCAGAGAAGGGAGCTTACTGCCATAAAACTCCCCAAAACTGTCGAACTGGGAAATAAAATCTATCATTAAAAACCATTGTAAAACATATTTCTCAAACATAAAATTCATGAATTAAGCCGAGCTGAGCATACCACTATTTTCCATCTCACATTGTGGCTTAAAAGCTCATCCCAAAGAATAGATGTTTCGAAATCTTTCCTTTGTCATTGCAAAGTTGTAAAACAAACTCCCAACTATATACTAGAATGTTTAGGCCTCACTCCACTCAGAACTGAATTTTGGCCCATAAATTTGTGACCTGAATGAAAAATTATGAGGCATTGCTGATAAGCTAAGGAAAGGAAAACATTCCAGTTCAAAACATCTGTAAACAGTTAAGACTTAAACAACTGTCAAATACAAAGAAGAAGACGATACAATGGTTTGTGTTGTTTCATTGATAATCATTGTTGTTGATGAATATTAATACATATTATTATATTCATCATCGTGATTATTATTATAACTGTTGCATTTTATTTTCTCAACGGACAGAGATTTATTTTATGTCACTTTAAAGAAGATGCATTAAGTATGCTATAATTTTCTTCTTTCCTTTGTTGTTCAACTATTCACAGTTTACTAATTCCATCAGATGCACAGAGGTGTCACTTTTCCCACAATTGACGGAATTCTGGCTGCATTTTATTACTATGCAGTACAATACATAGGGCTACCTATTGTTAGTAGTATAAATGTGACAATTTTGACAGCTTGGTGGCATCTCTGCAAAAAGTATTTCATCAAAACTATCTACATTTAAACATCCACAGATTACAGACCAGCTTTGTCTTCACTTCGCCTTGCCAAATACTGTAACCATGCTCATAATCACATGGAAGGACAAGAGGGTTCGTGATTAGAAAATGTAACTTAGACTAATCACACAGTGTATTAAGTCAGGGGGTGTCAGAAAGTATTTTACACAGTTGTTTCAAGAATGTGCTGGTATAAGGAAACTTGGACTTTCAATAATTTTCATGGAATATCAGATCATGTAAATCGTTTACCTTGGCAGTCGGCTGACATGAAGCAAAAAGTTTTTAAGTTGTTACGCACTTTGTAGCTCATTATAGGTCGTATCAAAGTCTGGACATTCAATTTATAGAAATCTACAGAGACACTTTTGAAATTATTATTTGGGAAATCTAGAAAAGCCAAATAATTGAGAGATGATTGCTTAGACCCCTGTTGTGATTAAGCAGAGTCCGCTCTACTGAACCTTTTTTTTTCTGAAGGGAGGTGACAGTAATTATTTATATTTTTTCAGAGAAGTCTTTTTTATGTCCCTTGAGCATCAACCTTGTGACTTTGACTGTACATATTATATTTACACCTAAAGTACTGAAAAGGGTGAATTTGTGAATGCATGATAAGAGCATTCAGAAATACTCATCATACCCAAATACTGCTAAGCAGTGTTGGGACCAGCCCTTTGTTCAACCCCGAATGTCGCACAAAGCACTCAATTATCTGAATAAAAATGCAAATAATATCAGACAGGCAGATGATCAGCCCTTTCTGCTCATGACTATTTTTTAAAAAGAATACATTGATCAGTAATACTCAGGAATCAGTCCATAAACACATTGTTGGTGCCCTTGCTATAATACTCGCTAAGCTAAAAATCCACTTCGGGTGTTATTAAAAAATGTCTAACCTATTTTTTTCTTGCAGGAGTTGCACCATCCAAGTACAAGCTAATGGCTGTACACACTGTCATTAGGCACGGGGATCGTTCACCAATCTTCAAACTACCCAAAGATGTCTCAACCGATTTGAGTTGCCTCATGGACACCGAGCGATATTCTCATGTTTCCAAAGTGGTCAATTTTCCACACATCATGGCTGCAGAAATGTCGAAAAATCCCTCAGAGGACAACGCATTTTTAAGGTTGTGTACATGTTTCATTTACTTTACATTATATCCACTCCAGATTCTGTTACTGGGAATCTATTATTTGTTACCTTCTACCATTGCTGTTTATCTCTATCAACCTCTTCCTCCCTCTCTCTCACTCTCACTCACTTGATCTAAACCAGTTGGCGGAGATTATGATTTAGAGGCATTAAAACAAAGGCAAGAGTTGCTCACTATTTTTATTTGGAAATCGTCAGTTGAACACAATGAGCTGATCACCTGCTTGTTTGAAACTCTCTGATCCAAAGCATTTATCTGTGTCATCTGTGTTCAGCCATGCCTGAATTTATAGCAGGTATCATTTGGTGCCTTTCATGATTGAACATAGGGCTGGCCCCAACACTGCTCTGCGGTATGAATGGGCTTTGATCAAACAAAACAAATCGTCAGTTGAGAGAATAAAGGCAAAGGCCTGGCATTAGTCATGTTGTGATGTCATAACCCATTTCAAGTTATACAGAGGTGTCACTTGTCCAGCAGTTTAGTAGTGTATACAATATACAGTGTTGTATACAAATGAAACAGGTTTGTTCTTGATCTCTCGTGGGCAAAAAGTTCAGGTAGTTTTGACAGAGCCCTGTGGCATCTCTGGTTATAGAATTATACATCATTTCTCTATTTCATAATATTTTTTGTTTGTTTGTTTTACTTTTCAGTGTCAGAATTATAGATTTCAGGAATCATCTGTGGTGCAGTGTAAAGTACTTGCTCGTGGATATGGCCCACGGTTCGAATCCTGGCTGAGTCTAAGAGTTTGAAGGCTTCAAGACATATCGGAGATGGACTATAAACTGGAGGTCCCACCTCTGAAATTCTTTACGGGTTGTAAAATTGATTGCTTTAAACTTCAATGGATTCCAAAGTTTGGTTAGCAAAAACTGAAGATGACTAAGTTTGTATTGATTTTTTTGTCCTGTTCTATTTTCAGATGGTCCATGTTCCCGTCCCAAACGACTTGTGGGGAGGGCCAACTGACCGGGCAGGGGGCCATCCAGCATATTTTGAATGGAATACATTTTAGTGAACGGTACATCCACCAGCATGGACTACTTTCATCAAGCAACTGGCATCGCAATGTTTTGATTCACAGTACAGAAGTTTTTAGAACTTATCAAAGTGCTATCGCATTTGCGTACGGTATGTTGCCCAACTTTGACATCAGCAGTCTCATTATCAAGAAATCATTAGGTTTGAATTTCTGTGAAGACAGGGAATTTGGTCCTGCTTGTCAGTGCACAAAAATGGAAAGTTTCAGAGCGAAAGCTGAGGCAGAGTGTAAAAAGAACCCCCAAATCAAGAAAAGTTTTCTGGATTACAAAAACCTTCTGTCCTTCTTCAGCGATGTGTTAGGCATCTCCCCATTGACTGTTCCGGGTGCATCGTCCCTAATGGATGGAATGAGCCCATTCATGTGTCACAATAAACCTTTTCCATGTAACGTCAATGGATCCTGCATCTCAACTCACAATATGGAAGCCTTGTGGAAAGTTATTGACACCAAAAGTGATTGTATGGGTAATAGCCAATCGTACAAAACCCATTCCCGAGCGTTAATGCACGGCCTTCTATTTAGGATTGCAAGGAATTTTAATATTTCAAGTATAAATGGTACAAACGCTAAGTTTCATTTGTATTCAGGCCATGACACAACGGTAACCCCTCTGATAGCTGCTTTGGAACTGACGGAGAATATATGGCCTGGTTATGCTCATATGATTACATTTGAGCTGTGGAAAGACCGTGAGAACATGAAAGATTATGTTAAAGTTTTACAAAATGGTCGTACAGTGACACATGAAGTGGTTTTCTGTAAAGATAAAACATTGAAAAATGGAATGTGCAGCTTTAAACATTTTATAGCCTATCTCAATTCAAGGAATCTAAGATCTTTTTGCTTTTCGACAAAGGAAGATAAAACTTTCATTTGATCAGTGGGGATTGGTAATAATTTTTTAAACCTTTTTCGTAATTTTTACGTTTCCTTTAGATTCAAGTCTCAGTCTATACATTCCCTAAACTGTTTAATGCTCAAATATTAATATTTTTGTTTGATACCGGTATTCAGGCATCATGGGCATGATTGTAGACTAGTGTTTATGTTTCTTTTCTTCTTACAGTACAAAATGTCCTACTTCACGGTAAATGTTAATTTTACAGTAAATGTTTCTAATTGTTGGAACTTCTTCAGTTTTGGTCGATGTAAGTTATTGTGGACAAACTTTTTTTGCATCTATAGATGTTTTTGTCTCCATCTTTTTTTTAACAGCTATGAGGGAGGTGTAGATAATGCTGAATCAAAATAGATTTTTCTGTGTTTGGACATCATTACCTACCTCTTTCCATTATTATGTATGAAATTACCTTACCAATGCTTGCCATGTCTCTATGGGAATCTTTGGTGAGATAAAAAAGAGAAATAAAACCTACAGTATAAAAGATGGTAATAATTATTGGAATGGCCTCATTCATTTCCATAGAAAAAGCCACATATTAATAATGGCTGGATTTTTTTCATGAGTATTCTTGATTTGAAAATAGGCATCAATTTAGCTAAATTTGTTTTTCTCAAAGGAGGGGTTGTGTAGGGTAAATGAAGAAATGACCCTGTGCTTCCCAGATGGTTTCTGCATTTGGATTTTTGAATTTTCATTCCAGACCAGCCCATAATTTCATATATTGTAAAGAAATAAGAAATAATTTTATATGGTGTGAAGGAAAGAAGCTACATATAATAGAGATGAATAAATGATATAATTATTCATTTTGAATCAAACTGTGAGCTTGAGTCTGTTTTGGTTGATCTCGCAACTCCCCTGTGTTTTATGGGTTGTGAGGAGCTGAAATAATTACAATGTTTTCTATTTGATACACAAGTCAAAAGTGCCATCATTTTTTGTGAGGTTTTTTTTTCTCTTCTTTAATTGATGAACTCTTAATCATCTACCATGCGTCGCCTTTCTTACCTGTTGATTGGTGCTCCATGGAGGCGTTATCTTTGCAATGATTTATGACATTGTATGTTTTTTATCCTTTATAAAGAGCGAAATGGGAACACATTCAACACATTGATTTATTTTGTACGAAAAATGAACTAATTGCAGTCAGACGCCTAAATTTAAGTGGTAGAGAAAGAGTTAAAACCCCTTTTTGTGAAGTTCATAAATTGTTCTACATTCGAGTTTAAATTTCATAACTGAACATTGAATATTATAGAGTTCATTAAAATGTGCTGAAGTAATACTAGTAATAGTCATGTAGTTGACAGCTTCCAAGTATCCATGTTTTGTAGAGGTGACAATAATAATGTTATTTTGATACACATTCAGTGTAATGTCCTATTTCCCAGCTATAGATGTCTATATCACATTTCTATAAGTGAGGAATTATGTACCAAATTTGCAAAAAAAAAGTTATCACCCTGAAGGCAATGATCTTAGATGCTTTTATATTTTACAATAAACCATTTGCAAGATAAATGAACAAAGAATACTTCGATGTAGAAATAATTTGGGGAAAACATTAAAAAAACCAAAACATAGTGTTATTTAGAGAGGGGTGAAAACAACTAAATTTTAGTATGTTATGTACATAGTGCGTGGAGTACCATGCGTGAGTGGGTTTATGTGACGTACAGGGTACGTTATGTAGCAGACAGGTGGTTAATCACATTTTTATTATTGACACCCATGCAAATATGAATTTTTAACTTCTGATACTGATAATTATGTTTAGGTGGGATGTAACTGTGAACAAAATTTATTCAGATGTTTTTAAAAAAGTTGTGTTTACTTTATTTTCTGTTTTGATTAGAGAATACTGACATTTTTATTCATGCTTGATAATATATTATGTGGGCTATTCTCTGTGTATAGAACGGTGTAAGATGTTTTATATTGATGACATATTTACAACTGATTTCTCTTCATCCAGTAGTTCTTCTGTTTCTTGCGGTCTTATTCTTCCTTTGAATGTCAAGTTACTAAGCGAATGAAATTAAAGCGGAGTAGGCACTAGTAATGATAAATGGTATTAACTGGAAGGAGATTTTTTTTGTTGTTTTTTTTTTGGGGGGGGGGGGGTAGATCAGTTGATAGAGCATGTGGCTATGTCTCTGGCTAGGCAGTGTTGCCTTTTACAGGTGTGGGTTCGATCCCCACAGTCAACATATCGCTTTTCGTATTCTATGGCTATTTTTCTGACACTTTCACATTGTCCATTTTTACTAGTTATGGAGCAACAATTTCATTCAACAGTTAGTTGACTACACAACACACTCTGGTTTCTTTCAAGGTTTGTGAGTAATAGTACCGTATCTGTGTATGTCGGTAATTAGACAGGATAAGCCAATCTGTGCCGTGGTGTCTTGATGGAAATAGTAACAACTGAGCTGTGTAAACACTTGCTGTATTTCCGACAAGACGGCATGACAACAGTTTGACTTATCCTGTTTATGTCGGGCCTAAAATGGTCTAGGTTTACAAAATTTCAGACCATCCGATCCTGCAACTCTCCTGATCTGAGTTGAGCTGCCAACAATGACAATCAATAATTTTTGGTTGGATTTCTTGATAATAATTTATTGATGGAAATAGTAACAATCAAAATAGCGCAAACGTTCAGACAGGTTGGCGGGACTCCTTCTGTGGGCCGGGGGGTGCTAAACCGGTCCACACTCTTTCCTTTGTCTTCTCTCCCCCTCACCTATCATCCCCGCTCCCATGGAGCTTTCTGTTCTTGTCCTGGAATGAGATGATCCGGTTTTGCTTGG
>JARBEQ010054315.1:0-13179 GCA_030265355.1 Tritonia tetraquetra | reverse complement strand
AACTCATTGCTTCCTGTGGTATCAATGAAATGAATGGGGTAGAACTCATTGCTTCCCTTGGTATCAATGAAATGAATAGGGTAGAAGTCATTGCTTCCCTTGGTATCAATGAAATGAATGGGGTAGAATTCATTGCTTCTCTTGATATCAATGAAATGAATGGGGCAGAACTCATTGCTTCCCTTGGTATCAAGGAAATGAATGGGGCAGAACTCATTGCTTCCCTTGGTATCAATGAAATGAATAGGGTAGAAGTCATTGCTTCTCTTGGTATCAATGAAATTAAAGGGGTAGAACTCATTGCTTCCCTTGGTATCAATGAAATTAAAGGGGTAGAACTCATTGCTTCCTGTGGTATCAATGAAATGAAAGGGGTAGAACTCATTGCTTCCCTTGGTATCAATGAAATGAAAGGGGTAGAACTCATTGCTTCCCTTGGTATCAAGGAAACGAAAGGGGTAGAACTCATTGCTTCCCTTGTTTACAAATGAAATCAAAGGCTTTGTTTTCCCGGGCAGCGACCGGGTCGGCAAATCACAACGTTTTGTTGCTGTTTCCGTAACGTTGTGATTTTTTACCTGTCGGGGTTGTTAGCCCTGAACTGAATCCCCAGACTTGGAGGGCCAGTGGTCCGTCGATTAGTCTGGTCTTTCTTCCTAGACCTGCCCAGATGTCAGGAACCGAGGTTCCCGCTGGTATAGCTCTTGGGATCATTAAGAAACACAAGCCGCCCCACCACGTCAAGGTAGAGGACCATGGGGCGGCTCTTGGTCATTGATGAAATCAAAGGGGAAAAGGTACTGGTAAGAATGAATTATGGTTTAAATATAGAAGGAAAATGTGATAGTGCCATAAAAATAGCCACAGAAAAAGAAAAATGGTTTGTCAACAGTGTGGCGACTAAGCTATCCGTCATTTTGTTGTCACTATAACAGTTTTCTTCTGTTCATGATACCCGTTATTCCCCTTGTCAGACAATTCCCTTATCAAGGAATGGATCACAAAAGATGTAATAAAACTAGGAGAAGATGCGAAGAAGGAGTCTTTACAGCACAGTTATACAGTTTGAAGTTTTACGCCCTAAACATGGAGGTTATATCAAAGGCGGTTCTAAAGAATTTGAGAAGAGTAAACGTGAGTCTCCAGGGCAGAGCCATGAAAACTCTGAAAGGACCGCTAGGCGGGCTCGTACCCGATCCTCCGCGTCCGAAATGGAGAGATTTGACCACTGAGACACGGACGCCCCCCAAGGAGAGTGTTTGGGTGCCTGTCTGGAAACGTATCGAGACAAGTGTTGGCATTCACGTCTGGATAAGTATCTGGATTTGCGCCTAAATTCTGACGGCAGCTGAGTCTGAAGATAACAGCACGCGGTCAACATAATTTCTTCCAAATATCGGAGAGATTTCTAGGTCCGTTTAAAAATAAAGGCACTCTATTCCCCATTTCGAATGCTGGGTACTGTTGCTTACTTGATTGTACAGTCGACTCCGGTTTATTGCAACTCGGTTCAACGCAATTGCCGCTTAATCGCAAATTCCCCCAAGAAACAGAATTGATTAATTCTATAGAAAGGTCACTGGTCAGTCGCAACTTCGGATAATCGAAACAGGTTTACCGCTCGAGTCCTGTTGCGATTATCCGGAGCAGACTACGTTGAAAGCGGGATGTCAACTGCCAGATTTCTACCTTTGTCATTGTTTGAATATACTTTTAGACTAATTCTTAATCATCATCATCATCATCATCATCATCATCATCATCATCATCATCATCATCATCATCATTCCCCACGACAGGCAAAGATGAAAATCCTTAGTCCATGGCCTATCCTTATAGGGATGAGGAGCAATGATGATGATGACAACACCTATCGCCACTTGCTATAATGGAATGCTATTCATGTTTATGTATTCACACTGTGGACATCCTCAATGATTCAAAGCAATAATGAGCTTATAAACCGTCCAATTTGACAAGACTGGACGCATTTATTGTTATGCGAAAATCGGATGATGATGATGAAGACGATGATGATGAGAAGAAGAAGAAGAAGAGGAGGAAAAGGGTGAAAAAGGGAAGAGATAAAAAGTTGGGACCATAGAATTTATCGATTGATGAGGAACGCATTAGGAGTATAATTTTGAAAGCCAGCCTATTTTACATTGCCTTCATAATGCTGCTATTGTTTTAAAAATAATATTTGGGACGTTGAGTTATGTGCAAACAACCCACATTTTATGCACGGCCTTTCCTTGTTTAGCGAGATAAGGAGCGTGACTACAAATTGTCTGCTTTGTATTGACATTGCCCAATCTCGCAGTTTAATCAAATATCGCAGTTTAATCAACTATCGTAGTTTACTCATGGACAACATTCTGAGTACGCGTGCATTTCGTGACGTTTAGAATTGGGAATTCGCTTAAATTACGCTTTTGTTTCTTAACTATTTTGCAGTGGAATATTTACTGTTTGTATTAAAATTAAAATACAAAAGTTGAATATGCTCTCTAGGGTACTGATGTGTGAATAAGATATTGGACTATGTAGTAATTTAAGAATGTGTATTTCGGGTAAGCTATAGTTCTTGTTTGCGTCCATTTTGTTTTTAACAACCGCCCATAAAACTATATTTTTTGCACTCATTCTTTTTTATATCTGTTTTAAGTAGTCAAGCCTTTGCTCCTGAACATTTACTGGTAAAATTAGCGCTCTTGGAATTTATAACCACACAACAATTCATTTCCCAAATATTTTTCTTTCCAAATATTGGTTAGCGGGACCATTCTTTGTTAACCCTGGGAAAAGTCTTGCTTTTACTTGTATGTCTTTAGTACATGTTGCATCGTTTCATTTGTAGGACAACTTTCAATGGCACTCTATCAGCATTTCCATTCCCACCCATAGAATCACTATCATTAATATACAAAACCGTGTTTGTTGTTGGCAATGAGTTTGAGCCCTGCTCTTTTACTAGCTTCGCTGCTCTCTCTATACTAGATATTCTGAAAAGTTGGATTTTCCCAATCTATTTTAAGACAAATGGGATTGGGTACAAAGCTACCGGAAGTGGTTACATGCAGTCTTTCTTTCTTTCTTATCCAATTTCCTTTTTACCATTACAGTGTAGGGCCAGCACTATGAGGCTGGAATTCTCTGGATCAAGATATTAAGCCAAGCAGGTGATCAACCAATGTGACCTTTGTGATAGGAATTGATTTTGCCCGAACAGCGCCCTTGCGGCCTACTCTTATAGATTTTTAACTGCCAAGGGTTTTTCAACATGCGCAACGTGCACACGGGACCTCCGAGTTTATCGTCCGTCTTCGATAGGACTAGGTTCTTGATCTCACCTACCTGAATAGGATCAGGGGACTGACATATAGATTTTCACCGAGTTTCACGGAGAAAAATATCCGACGCTGCCGGGAATCGAACCATGTACCTTTCGTTCTAGAGGCAAGACCGTACCTCTGTGCCACTGGGATCCCTCCACCAGCTTTATATGTATACAATGTATACAATATATGGATAAGATGGATAGATAATCACCAACGCTTTTCACCATGATTTAGGGAAGATAAATTGTGTTAGTATCTCTTGCTTACAACCATCCTTGACATAGTATTTATTGTTAAATTGATTTCATGGGAAATTTGTATTTCATTCTCTGCTTTCATCTATGACGCCCGCTATCAAACCTTCATACCACTCTCCTCCAAGCGCACCCCCTTCTCCTTCTTCTTCCTCTTCTTCTTCTTCTTCTTCTTCTTCTTCTTCTTCTTCTTCTTCTTCTTCTTCGGCATCCACTTTGTCCTCTTGTCAGCTATTGTTTTTATTCAATCATTAATGATGGCAAATCATCTTGGAAGGGGATATATCTACGCCAAATTTCACCATGCGCTGATGAGTATCATTATCGATCATTTATTGATTGCTTGAATTTAAAATATTTGAAAATATTCTTTGATATGAGCAATGCAAAAGGTTAAAATCAACATTGAAAGAGGGAAACCCCCATTAGAATGTAAATGTGTCAATATAATCATCATTAACGTTCCTTTTTTAAAGCGACTTTATTGGCCGATTATTAAAAAAGCAATGGCAATCATTTCCAAAAGCGAACACAGACATTCCAATAGATTCTAGTAAACAAATGAAGGTTGAATGTGCTGAAGAGAGAATGAATTGAAAAGTAAACATTATGCACTGTTAATCAAACTCTAGCCCAGACTTGAAATCTCACGGCTCGGGGTGACGAGGACTCTGCTGTAAAGTGTTCATTTCCACCGAGATTCCGGTAAGTATTATGGGAATTCTTAGATAATAAATGATATAGTACTAAGATAAAAGATGACTTAATTTCCGCCTCACTGCCAGTTTTTATACATCATGGGCCATTTGACTATTCACTGTTATTGATAACCCTTAAACTCACTAAAAACCCAACAAATTCCTCGCATGCTCTACCTGTACTATATCATTTTTGCACGAGATTTGTATGATTTGTGTACAAGTCGCGCCACCCAATCGGGGAAGAGGATTCCTCTTTGTAACTAACCTTCGACAAGCCTTTTGTTGGCAACTTCAAAATGGCGTCATATTGGGGTGCGTTGAAGTTCAGCGGTACGGTGTTCGCCCCGTAATCGGAATGACGCGGGTTCGAATACCGAGTTATTCTTCGCCGCGTCCTTGAGCAGGAGACTTCGCCCTAGTTCACGGGGCGCTGAATTGGGGCGACCCATCAATGGTGGGAGATGAAGGGGAGGCCACACGTTGTAACTGTTGTGTTTCTATGATTGTATATTGTGATGTTATGTAATATGTCTAATGTAATGTGTAATGTATTTATGATTGATTATGATTGATTATATGTCCACCATTATAAAATGCCAAATTTCTCGGAAGGACTGAATAAAATTTACTTTTAGTATCATTGATCGACTTGACAAGCTAAAATCGCTTCTTATCCCAGGAGAAGTTCACCAGACAATTTACTCTGTATGTGAATTTGTCTGTGTATACAAAGTATATTAGTGCTATAATCAAACCAGCGATTGCCATAATATCTTTGATTTGACTTGACTATCGCGGATTTTAATAATGGTGACTGGATGACTGCGTTTGCTTCTGAAATCAACAACTAGTTCTTTAGTTTTAGCTTGAGCGAGTTTTCTTCACATCATTCAATAACTGTTTCAATTTGTTTCATGTAGCATGATTCAGATTCGTTGTTAGTAAGAAGGCTGTTTATTTGATAATCAAACTGTTTTTAACACTGGCCACACAGTCATTTGTATTCAGTAATAATAATAAATAATCATATGTATAGAGCCGGTGTCCACCAGTGATGCCCAGAGGCGCTTTACAATGATTCGTTTTCATTCGTTCATTCGTCTCGGTCACTCAACAATTGTCATCACAAAACTTTGATAAAATATATAATATTCTAGGCCATGATTTTATAAGTATACTATCTAGCTAAACAAACAAGATGTAAATTAACGGAGAGCCGACACAACCTTGAGGACAGCCTTTTGTTTTGATTGAGTACTTTCTTTTGAAACAGCTGTTCCAAGTTTAACTCTCTGTGTCTTCTTCCTCTTCTTCTTCTTCTTCTTCTTCTTCTTCTTCTTCTTCTTCTTCTTCTTCTTCGGCATCCACTTTGTCCTCTTGTCAGCTATTGTTTTTATTCAATCATTAATGATGGCAAATCATCTTGGAAGGGGATATATCTACGCCAAATTTCACCATGCGCTGATGAGTATCATTATCGATCATTTATTGATTGCTTGAATTTAAAATATTTGAAAATATTCTTTGATATGAGCAATGCAAAAGGTTAAAATCAACATTGAAAGAGGGAAACCCCCATTAGAATGTAAATGTGTCAATATAATCATCATTAACGTTCCTTTTTTAAAGCGACTTTATTGGCCGATTATTAAAAAAGCAATGGCAATCATTTCCAAAAGCGAACACAGACATTCCAATAGATTCTAGTAAACAAATGAAGGTTGAATGTGCTGAAGAGAGAATGAATTGAAAAGTAAACATTATGCACTGTTAATCAAACTCTAGCCCAGACTTGAAATCTCACGGCTCGGGGTGACGAGGACTCTGCTGTAAAGTGTTCATTTCCACCGAGATTCCGGTAAGTATTATGGGAATTCTTAGATAATAAATGATATAGTACTAAGATAAAAGATGACTTAATTTCCGCCTCACTGCCAGTTTTTATACATCATGGGCCATTTGACTATTCACTGTTATTGATAACCCTTAAACTCACTAAAAACCCAACAAATTCCTCGCATGCTCTACCTGTACTATATCATTTTTGCACGAGATTTGTATGATTTGTGTACAAGTCGCGCCACCCAATCGGGGAAGAGGATTCCTCTTTGTAACTAACCTTCGACAAGCCTTTTGTTGGCAACTTCAAAATGGCGTCATATTGGGGTGCGTTGAAGTTCAGCGGTACGGTGTTCGCCCCGTAATCGGAATGACGCGGGTTCGAATACCGAGTTATTCTTCGCCGCGTCCTTGAGCAGGAGACTTCGCCCTAGTTCACGGGGCGCTGAATTGGGGCGACCCATCAATGGTGGGAGATGAAGGGGAGGCCACACGTTGTAACTGTTGTGTTTCTATGATTGTATATTGTGATGTTATGTAATATGTCTAATGTAATGTGTAATGTATTTATGATTGATTATGATTGATTATATGTCCACCATTATAAAATGCCAAATTTCTCGGAAGGACTGAATAAAATTTACTTTTAGTATCATTGATCGACTTGACAAGCTAAAATCGCTTCTTATCCCAGGAGAAGTTCACCAGACAATTTACTCTGTATGTGAATTTGTCTGTGTATACAAAGTATATTAGTGCTATAATCAAACCAGCGATTGCCATAATATCTTTGATTTGACTTGACTATCGCGGATTTTAATAATGGTGACTGGATGACTGCGTTTGCTTCTGAAATCAACAACTAGTTCTTTAGTTTTAGCTTGAGCGAGTTTTCTTCACATCATTCAATAACTGTTTCAATTTGTTTCATGTAGCATGATTCAGATTCGTTGTTAGTAAGAAGGCTGTTTATTTGATAATCAAACTGTTTTTAACACTGGCCACACAGTCATTTGTATTCAGTAATAATAATAAATAATCATATGTATAGAGCCGGTGTCCACCAGTGATGCCCAGAGGCGCTTTACAATGATTCGTTTTCATTCGTTCATTCGTCTCGGTCACTCAACAATTGTCATCACAAAACTTTGATAAAATATATAATATTCTAGGCCATGATTTTATAAGTATACTATCTAGCTAAACAAACAAGATGTAAATTAACGGAGAGCCGACACAACCTTGAGGACAGCCTTTTGTTTTGATTGAGTACTTTCTTTTGAAACAGCTGTTCCAAGTTTAACTCTCTGTGGTCGACCAAGAAGGAATCTGTACCAAATGACGATATATTGCGGAACGTTTATTAGATTCAGATTTTGCATTATGCCATTTGTATTTATGGCACTGGACGCCGATGAAAAGCCAACGTATAGTACTCACACGTAGTTGGGTGTCGATTTGTCAGTGCAGTGAAATTTAGTAGTTTGAGAACAGCATTCTCTACACCTCTTGTATGCTGGTATGCACACTGTAGGGGGTCAAGTAGTTTTTTGTCGTAAGATAAGAAAGACTATGTAATTACACGATTTTACCTTTTCCTGTGTAAATATAAATCAGGCATAGAGATACGAAAAAACGAACAGTTCACTGACACAAACTCATAAGACAAAAATGATGAAATGAATAAGTTGGCAGCAATTGATGTTTTCATTCATGCGATTTTAAATCATGCTTCTATATTATATTTCTCACAGGAAGAGTCAACACCATGTCACAAAAGTGGTTGTCTTCTCTGTGGAATAGTACGTTCCATGATTATATCTTTCTTCCTTGAATGATATAACACCAGAAAGAGAATTACACCATTTCTGTCGAAGCCTGAATTTGAGATGAACGAAAGCGAAGATTTGATTTTTGGGACTTCTACATCTTATGAGGGCCTAAACGATCAAGGTAGTGAAATATTAACTGACGATGTTCGCGGGGTCTTGGAAGAGGCCCTGATGTTCGTCATGTTGCCCTTATTTCTACTAGGAGTCATTACAAATGTCATCAACATCCGGGTGTTTATAGAACAAGGTGTTCGAAATGACAGTACAAATATAGGCTTCGTCTCTCTATCTCTTTTCGACCTGCTGAGCAGCGCCACCTTAATTCCTTACTCCCTGTGCTACGTGGTAAAACATACCAATGACTTGACCGACCACTTTACTTGTATCGCTTTTGCCACCCAATTTGCTTATGCCCACGTGATTCTACAACACACCAGCGCTTGGACAACGGTTTACATATCGCTTGTAAGGAGTCTCTGTGTGGTCCTTCCTTTAAAAGTCAAGCTGCTGTTCACACCAAAGATTACAATTATAGTAGTCATATCGATATTTTTGTTCTTTTCCTTCGATCAAATTTTGTATTCTGCGTTCACAGAGATGACATGGGTAGTTCATCCCTATCTCAATAAAAGTTTTGTCTACGTTTCGGACAAACCATTTGCTCAAAATTATCTCTACTACAACAGTATCTTTGCTAACCACATTTTAGCAGTCATTGCCATCATTATTGTCTCAGTCACCACAAGTCTAATGGTCAAGAAACTTTACGAAGTTAAGAAATGGCGAGAAAAGAATGCGAGCGGTTCATCCCACCAATCTAACGATGACGGGAAAGCGTCGTCAGAAAAGAAATTACTAGCAACGAAGGACGTCGAGTTAGTGAAATCGGTGACTGTTATAACATTCATCTTTCTTGTTTGTGTTTTAATGGGATACATCCCGGCCACAGCAATTGTCGTACTTCCGGGGGTCAACTTTTCAGGAATCAACAGGAATCTATTCATTGTTCTATACATTGTACGGTTTTTTTTCGACGCCATCAACGCCTCCATCAACTTCTTTTTCTACATCCGCATTTCTAGTCGCTACAAGACTGCTTTCGCTTCCGCTTTTCAGAAATGTTTACGTCAGGATGTTGATTAAAAGGAATCCTCAAATACACATTGAAATATTAACGTTTATCCACCCACACTCATGACATAGTTGGTTATTGTGAATGAAAAACAAACAAAAAATATGTTTGAATAACTAAGCTTTATGTTTAAGTAGGATATGGAACAGAATGGAGAGAGCTGTGAAACAAATGGATGCTAATACCAAAGTTGGACATCAAATTCAGAACGTTTTCATTGAATGTGGGCACACAATGATAAGATTTCGCTCTTAGGCATGACATAAAAGCGAGGAAAACCATTATTGTAGGAGACTTCAATTTACTTTACGATCAAGACACCCCAGACATCATCAAAATAAATAAACTACTTTTGACCCACCATATGTCACAGCACGCTAATAAAGCGACTCACAGCGGCGGGCACTCCGTTGATTGGGTCTTGACAAGCGCAGACGTTAGATTGGCGACTCCAGCAAAGACTAGATGACGTGTGTCTCTCTGACCATTCTTTTGTCTCGTTCGGCGTTGGAGGCTAAAAAGCTCAAAGAAAAGAGAATTTGCGTCGAGAGCCCTCAAGAAAATGATTTTTTGGATTCAAAGCAGACATATTTATCGCGTTTTCTTGAATCAAAATGTGAGGATGTGAACGTGGGAAATTTTAACAGTGCAATCATCAAAACATGATAAACACACGCCCCTCACCATAAGAACTGTGAATGTTAGAAAGTCTTCTCCTTGGTACAATTTAGAAGCAAAGCGTCCTTAAAAAGTAAAACGAAAAGCAGAAAAGAGGTGGAAGAAATCGGGTTTGATTATAGATAGAGAAAGATACGTATACCATAAGAGACAATTAAAGCCTATCTTTTATTTTCTCAAAGATTGACTACTGTAATTCTCTATTTGGACTTCCGTGAGTACGACTAAACCACCTACAGAAACTACAAAACAACGCTACTCGAATTGTTCTACCGAAGAAAAGGAAAGACAACGCCTCTGCTCTCCTCCAACAGTTGCACTGGCTTCCCATTGAGCAACCAGCGTACGCCAGTGACCTGCTAGAGTGCTACCAACTAGGTCACTTTGCTCAAAAGACAACGTTCTTCATCAGAAGATCCCACGCTGTCGACTGAAAGCTGGCGACCGTAGTTTTCAATACTGCGGCCCAAGAGTATGGAACAGCCTTCCATCTGAAATTCGTAAGTCTTCGTTCTTAGACATTTTCTAAAAGCACCTCAAGACACATCTATTTAAGCAGGTGTTTCTTCAAGTGTCTGAATCATATTGATACTCTGTTCTTAATATTGACATTGTAGTGCCCCCCGGGGGGGGGGGGGGGGGGGTGGAATATACTATAACCGACTTCACTATAATCGGATCCAACTGTACATCATTTGCGGTGATTGTTTAAGTTGTTCAGCAGAGACTGTTTGTATATTGTTTAACACGCAGTCTTGGGACCACTTTGTTTCCGTATCTATATTAACGACCTAGGAAATAATCTTTCACCCAAATCAACTCTAAGGTTATTTGCAAACGATAGCCTACTCTTTCGTGAAGTCACAACGCAGGATGACGCACAATCCATGCAAACCGATCTCGACTGTTTGGTAGCGTGGACCCAAAAAATGGCAAATTAACTTTCACCCCTCTAAGTGTTCTTAACAGTAAGCAATAACAAAAGTCCTCTTACTCATAGTTATACAATGCTCGGACAGACACTACAACATGTTGACAACATTGCATACTTAGGAGTTCATTTATATAGAAATTTAACATGGAAGTACCACATCAATACCATTGTGACAAAAAGCAACAGAGCACTAGGGTTCATAAAACTAAATTTACACGAATGCTCCCCAAACGTTAAGTCACAAGCCAATGCTGCCAGTCCAGAGGGCCAGGATATGTCACTCAGACCCTGGATTCACTTCACTGGCAATAACTTAAAATTCGCCGAAAAAATCATAGACTCACTTTACCCTACAATCAATCATCACAATGCTTTAAAAATTCGACATTACTTTACACCTTCAACAAACAGATACTACACAAGACTCAACGACTCCTAAATAAATATCACAATCATTTGCAAGGACAATCCCCGCACTAGACGTCTATCACCGATTGGAACGCATTGCCTCAAAATGTAGTGACTAGTCAAACCATTGGACGATTTAAACGATCTCTAAACTACTCGTAACATTAATGACGCGAATGTCATTCGCTTATTTCCTTGTTTGTTTATTGTGATACTTTCTTTCTTATCCGGTTCCCTTTTACCATTACAGTGTAGGGCCAGCACTTTGAGGCTGGATTTCTGTGGATCAAGATATTAAGCCAAGCAGGTGATCAACCCAATGTGACATTTGTGGTAGGAATCAATGTTGCCCGAACAGCGGCCTTGCGGCCAACTCTTATCGACTTTCAACTGCCAAGGGTCCTTTAACGTGCGCAACGTACACACGGGACCTCCAAGTTTATCGTCAGTCTCCGATAGGACTAGGTCCTTTGATCCCACCAACCTGAATAGGATCAGGGGAGTGGCATATAGGTTTTCACCGATTTTCAAGGAGAAAAATACCCGACCGTGTCGCTGCCGGGAATCGAACCCGGTACATTTCGCTTCAGAGGCGAGAACCGTACCTCTGCGCCACTGTGATACTGTGATGTAATTATATGTATGTGGATTTGCATTGTTGGGCACATTTACAAAGCCTGTTTCATCATAATCATTTCAACAACAAGAAATGGAAGAGGTAGATGCATATATATATATATATATATATATATATTATATATTATGTAGAGGGGGAAGGGAAGAAAACAGAATAGAAAACACATCAACAACAAACAAGTACATAGGAAAGTAGTAATTGTTTAGTGACATTGGAGGACCAAGGACGCAAGCCAAAACGACAAGGAAACTTCAATTCTGTCCATTTTTCTTTTAATATTTAGGATTGGTTTAAGTTATTTCTTGGCGCTGGATTAAGCCATGGGTTCATGCGAAATGATTCACATGAGGCTTTGTCTATTAGTGCTAGCATGCTGGGTGAAATAAAAGGTCATTTGGCCCGAGTTACCTCGTCACGGGGGGTCAACGCGTTGACTTGGTGTTAATATGGACCACCAGTTCTGGCTAATATGGACCAGTGGTTCATATTACCCAACGTGGTCCACATTAGCCTTACTAGCTTACACATTGAATTTTAGCTCTGCGAGCAAGTTGACACACTCTCGTTGTTTTTTAGCCACATGTTTAATACATAAACTCTTTAAAATGGACTGTCGTACTCTTTTTTATTTTGAATATCAAGTGGAACAATGGTTTTAGGATTTAGTTCGCAATCAATAAGCCAATTGCACATTACTCTCTCTCTCTCTTTCTCTCAATTTTCTAGAACATACTGCTGTTTTCACTGTTTCTTTGCATAACACTGTCTCGAACTAACATTGCCAAACACTGAAATTATCAAATTCTGCCTTACGCCAACACCATAGCAAGTGATGTTTGCCCAATCGTCCTACAGACGTTACGAACTATATGAAAGACCACATCATTAATACCACAGAGCAGTGTTGGGACCAGCCCCATGTTCAGCCATGAAGGCAACCAAGATACCTGCAATGAATGCTGGCGCCCCGACAACCAAACACAGAGCCAGAAAACTCTTTGGATCAGATATTTTCAGACAAGCAGATGATCAGCCCACTGTGTCTACAACTCTTTACTGGCACCACGAGCAATACACTGATCAGTATTAATCAAAGACCGGCCAATAAACAAATTACTGTAGCCCTTGTGGGTACCCCCTCAACTTTCGTATCCAGTTCTCTGTCACCATTACAGTGTAGGGCCCGCCCCATGAGGCGGATTTACTCTGGATCAAGATACTAGGCCGAGCAGGTGATGAGCCCACTGTGACTTTTTGTAGTAGGAATTCATTTTGCCTGGACAGCGGCCCTCCGGCCTACTCTTCGCGGTTTTACGTGCCAACTTGCACATGGGATCTCCAAATCTATCGTCCGTCTCCGATAGGATTAGGTTCTTGATCCCACCTACTTTCATAGGATCAGGGGAGTGGCAAATAGGTTTAT